>JAJMKZ010000379.1:0-34223 GCA_030564005.1 Ruyongia tratensis | reverse complement strand
TCATAGCATCTCTAAATCTTATATGAGCTGAACAAATTGAACCCCAAGTAAATAATGATGATAAACCTGACAAAGCTAATAACCAATTGAAAACATCACCATGTTTATCTGAACAAGCAATAAATGATAATAAACCAAAGACTAATGTTGCAATAATACCCCATAAAGGACGACCAGCTCTATCAATATAACCAAAACACTTTGGAGCAAAACCTTGAGCAGCTAAAGAAGCTAAAGTTCTTGAACAACCATAAACTGAAGAATTACCAACAGATAAAACAGCAATAATAATAACAGCATTAATAACTGATGGTAAACCTTTAATACCACCATTTTCAATAGCGATAACAAAGGGAGAAGCAGCAGCATCTGAAGTAGCACCTAATCTTGAGTCATTGTATGGAACTAATAAACCAATTAAAGTTAAAGAAATAATATAGAAAAGAGTAATTCTCCAAAAAACTTGTTTAGTAGCAGCAGGTAAAGATTTAGCAGGATTAGCAGCTTCACAAGCAGCTAAACCACATAATTCAGTACCAGAGAATGAAAATGCAGCAGTAACAAAGACAGAACAAACACCTTTAAAACCATAAGAAAAGGCACCTGGATTAGACCAATATTTACCACCAATATAACCACCAATTGGACCACCACCACAGACTAAAATAATACCTAATATTATAAAACCAATAATTGCCAAAACTTTACAAGCAGAAAATATAAATTCAGCTTCACCATAACCTTTAACACCAAAGAAATTAATAAAGACAATTAAAGTATAAAAAATTGCAACCCAAGCATCTGGATTAATTGTTGAATTCCAATAACCAATAACAATTGAAGCAGCAACTAATTCTAAAGGCATAACAACATACCATTGTAAAGCATAATTCCAACCAATTGCAAAACCTAAAGAAGGATCAATAAAACGAGAAACATAAGTGTTAAAAGCACCATTAACAGGGAAAGTAACAGCTAATTCACCCATAGCATGACAAGTTGAATAAACCATTGAACCAATTAAAATCCAACCAATAATTAAAGAAGCTGGTCCACCAGCAGCTAAAGCATTACCTGAACCAATGAAAAGACCAGTACCAATTGCACCACCAATAGCAATCATTTGTAAATGACGATTTTTTAAACTTTTATTTAATGGAGAATTAGAAGTTAAAGCAACAATTTTTTCTAATTCAGTCATACCAGTTGTATCAATATTTTTTAATTTTAAAGGTTTAAAAGAATTAATAAAATTTTTAAAGAAATTTTGTTTTAAAGATTTTTTATTATTATTTTTATTATTATTATTTAAACTTGTTTGTTTATTAATTTCTTGATCATCAAATGATAAAGTTTCACCAGCTTCAGTTGTGTTGAAATTGTTTGGTGATTTTAAATCATTTTTTTCAATATCTATGGTATTACTAGTAGACATTATTTATTTAATTAATTAAGTTTATAAGATTAGTTGTTTTTTATGGTTTAGTTAAAACAAAAGAGTAAAATTTTAAAAATAAGTGGAGATTTAAAATAATTTAAATATAAAAATGTGAATTTTTTAAAATTTTATTTCATTATGATGTGATGATTAAAATTAATTAATTAATTAATTAATTACTATAAATGGTGTGTGTTTTTATGAGTCTGGTAGGAGGACTCAGATAAGAAATAAGAAATAAGAGTTTTAACTTTAACTATGAAGAGACTTTAATTAATAAAAAAAAAAATAAAAATTAAACCTATTGTTTTAAATAACTAAAAAAAATTAAAATAATTCTCTTGGAAGTCTTGTAAACAATAGCTATTGATTGATTTAAACTAAGTGAGGTATAAGGCACATAGTATATATTAATAAGTTTTATATATATAATTGTTACAAGTTGATAAAGGTGTATTAAAAAGTGGAAACCCAACATCACCTTAAAAACAAGCTTTTTATCTTCAGCAATATAAAAGAATGTTTATAAATTGAAAAATAGCAAACATCTCCAGGTTTTTAAACCTTTTTTTCACCGTTTCACAATTAATTTAAAAGAAAAGATGATTATTATTATTAAGAAGAAGAAGAAGAAGAAGAAGAAGAAGAAGAAGAGTAGTTACATAATGGTTATTGTATTGTATTTTATCCTAGTTTGATGATGATAACTCTTGTCTTTTAGTAGTTACCTCTATCTTATAACCTTCAACAACCAAAACCAAAACCATATCCGCACTATTTCTGCCAAATAAAATATTAGTTATAAAAATATTTTGCCTTTAGTAAATACTTTAAAGAGCAACATACATACACACACATCTAAACAGAACAGATGTGACTACAAATTTCCAGATTATTGACTAAAGGATATCTTATCTATTGTATTGTATTGTATTGTTATTGTTATTGTTATTGACCTACAAATCTACACTCAACTCGCCATTGATACCAATTAAAGCTTCATATAGTGGTACTTACTTGTTTATTCTTTTTCTTTTAATGTCTATTTCTTTGTTACTATTAAAAAAAATTTGCCTTTCTAAATATCATCCTCATTTCTATCAATAAAATCACAAATATATTCAATACTTTCTTTTGGTTTTTCACTTAATACCCAATGACCACAATCTAAATCTTTTAATTCAAATTTTGGGAAATATTTACCAATTGTTGGTATATAATCATCAGCTATATAATTACTTTTTAAACCTCTTAAAAATAATGTTGGACCTGAATAAATTATATTATTATTATTATTATTATTATTATTATTATTATTATTATTAAAATTTGGCCAATTTGAAATTTCACCTTTAATAATTGAATCTTTAATTAAATTTAATGGAATTTTTGAAATTAATTTATTTAAATTTAAATCAAATTTAAAATTTTGTAATAAAAAATCAATAATTTGATTATTTGATTCATATTTATTAAAAAATTTTTTTGCATCTTTTAATGATTTAATTTTAAAATTTTTTAAAATTTCATTTAAAATATTAACATATTTAATAAATTTTGAATCAGGTATAAAATTAATTGGTGAATTATCAACTGATATTATCATATTACAAATTTTAGGATTGATTAAACTTAAAGTCATTGCAGTTTTAGCACCCATTGAATGTCCAATTATAATACTTGGTCCTAATTTATGATCTTCAATAAATCTATTAACATCACTTGCTAAATTAATATAATTCATATTTTTTAAATGTGGTGAATCACCATGATTTCTAAGATCAAGACAATAAACATCTCTACCTAATTTTGAATTCAATTCTTTTGCAATATATCTATTATTTATCTTAGATCCAAATAAACCATGTAATATAATAATTGGTTTTAAATCTTGTAATGTTGAATTTTTAGATTTTTCTTTAAATTCAATATAGTTTAATTTAATTGATTCAACATTTTTAAAACTTGGTGAATTAATGGTCTCATATGAAGATGATAGTAAAGAGTTAAAGGAATGGAAAGATCTTTGTGAGAAGAATCTAGGTACTATTGAACGTTTTAAAATAAACATTCTTTCTCTATTTTTTGTTTAATTTTAAATATTCAAATTTAAATAATTTAATAGTAATGTTGGTTTTTTTGTTTTTTTTTTATTTTATTTTCACGTGTAAAAATTTATAAAATTGGCAGAATTTGTATTTAAAAATTGGTTTTAAAAAATTTATTTTTAATGGGTTTTTTTTTGGCTATTATTTTTTTTTATAGATTTTATAGATATTATTAATTTGATTATGATAAAATTTAAATCAACACAAAATTTATAAAGATTCAAATTCTTTTTGATTTTTTTTTTTTGATTTTTTTGAGAAAATTAATTAAATTTTTTTAAATTTTTTTAAATTTTTTTTTTTTTTTTTTTCGACTTTTTTTTTTAAGGAGATTTTTTTAAAAAAATTCAAAACAATAAAATTTAATAAAAATTACACACAAATCACAAAATTATTTTAAAAATAAAAGAAAAAGACTTTTTTTTTTTTTTTGGTCTTTTAAACTCCTCCTTCCATCGTTCTTTTTATATAGACAGAGAGAGTAAGAGAGAGTGTGTGTGCAAAAAGATCTGTTCCTTCCAAAAAAAAAAGAAAAAGAAAAAGAAGAAAAAGAAACAGAATCTTACCTCTTTTTTTTTGTTGTGTGTTGTTTGTTTTCTTATCATCCTTTCAAAAACGTTTGAAAACTATCATATAAAGTATTGGAAAAAAAAATAACTCTTAGAACTACTTGGTTTGTGGTATTCATTCCCTTTCCCTTATTAGAATTTTCCTCGTTGGATCTTGATATTATATTATAACATTATAAAAATTTTCTTTCATTTTTTAAATATTTTTAAAAAAATTGTTAAAAATAGTGGTTATATATTATTACATTTAAAATTTACAAATAAAATAAAATAAAAAATAAAAAGTATACTCAGTTATCAAAAAAAAAATTAATCAAGATAAAAGACAATAATATTATCCTTCATCCCCTCACTTTTGAACTTATTTCTTTTTTTTTTTTATTCAATAAAATTCTTTAATGTCAAGTCCTCCAGCATATCCATTATTTAATTCAGAGCTACCTGTCTCTTGTAAATTAATAGATGATGAAAATATTTCATCAAAACTATTGGAAAGTTCATTGGTCAAATCTTTATTAGATTCAAATATCAATAATAATAATAATAATAATAACTCTAAAAAGAGAAATCATGATGATTTAACGTTATCCTCAGATTATAAAAGAAGATTAACTTCAGATATTTATGATAATGAAAATATTGATGATTCAAATATTGAAATGTTTACAAACTCTTCAATATCAAATAATTCAAATAATAATCTTGGTTTAAATTCAACAAATAATAGTAATCTTAATGATCAACCTTCAATGAATATAAATAATAATGATGATGATAATAATAATAATAGTAATAGTATTGATGATACAAATGATTTATTGCCTTTACCTTCTCCATCTGCTTCACCTATTCATACATCTTTTAATGAAAATGATAATAGTGATATAACTTCAAAATCAAATGAACAATTTTTAGAATCTTTAACAACAAATAAAATTATTAATTTACTTGAAAATTCTTTAAAAAATATTTTAACAATAAAAGCTAAAAATAATTTAATATTTAATTTATTAAAATCTTGTGATAGAAAAACTTTAATTGAATTTTCAAATTCAATAAATATTTCTTTAAAACGTGATATTATAAAATCTTTACCTTTTGAACTGGCTCAAAATATTTTAAATTATTTAGATTATAAATCTTTATTAAATTTATCACAAGTTTCAAAATTTCATAATAATTTAATTTCAAAAGATATTTGGTTAAAAAGATTAATTAATGATAATTTTATTTCAAAAAAAGAATTAAAATCATTAAATTTTGAAATTAAACAAGATTTTTATTTTAAAAAATTATATATTGAAAGATTTAAATTAATAAAAAATTGGATTAATCCCTCTTTTGAACCAAAAAGAATTACAGTTCCTGCTCATGGTGCAAGTGTTGTTACTTGTTTACAATTTGATGAAAATATTTTAATCACTGGTGCTGATGATAAAATGATTAATATTTATGATCCAAGTGATGGTAAACTATTAAAAAAATTAGAAGGTCATGAAGGTGGTGTTTGGGCTTTAAAATATGTTGGTAATCAAATCGTTAGTGGTTCAACTGATAGAACAGTTAGAATTTGGAATATTGAAACTGGTCAATGTACTCATATATTTAGAGGTCATAATTCAACCATTAGATGTATGGAAATTGTTACAGTTAATGAAGAAACTAATGAAAAATGGATTATTACAGGTTCAAGAGATAATACTTTACACGTTTGGAGATTACCAAATGAAGATGAATCAACTTTATTAAATAATGATAATCAAATGACAAATCCTTATTTCATAACAGTTTTAAGAGGTCATAGTTCAAGTGTTAGAGCTGTTACTGGTTTTGGTAATTTAGTTATATCAGGTTCTTATGATAATACAATTAGAGTTTGGGATTTAAAAACAAAAAGTTGTAAATTTATTTTAAGAGGTCATACTGATAGAATTTATTCTTGTATATTAGATGTTGAAAAAAATCGTTGTATCTCTGCTTCAATGGATACAACTGTTAGAATTTGGGATTTAAAAAATGGTGAATGTATTTCTCAATTAACAAGTCATAGTTCATTGGTTGGTTTATTAGGTTTATCATCAAAATTTTTAATCAGTGCTGCAGCTGATGGTACTTTAAGAGGTTGGGATCCTGAAACTTATGAATATCAATTTATTTTACATCATGATAATCATGCTGCAATTACAACATTTGATGCATCACCAAACATTCTGGTTAGTGGTAGTGAAGGTCAATTTAATGTTTATGATTTAAGAAATGAAGCTAAATTAGTTAGATCAAATTTATTAAAAGATACAGGACAAATTTGGTCAGTTAAATTTAATTACAATAAATGTATTGTTGCAGTTGAAAAGAATCAACAAAGTTTTATTGAAATTTTAGATTTTAGTCAACCTAAATAATTTTCAATAATTAATTTGTTTTTATATGCCCTTTTATCTGTGTTCTTTTTTTTTTTTTGTTTGAATTCTCACATTGTTGTTATAATTATTATCATCATGACTTTAAAATACCTATATTTATTTATGAAACAAACGAAATCTCTTTGCTCATTCATTTATACAACCAATCATCACTTTGTTTTATTTGTTTATTTGTTTTTTCCCCCCCCCCTTCAATTAATTTGCATCACCCCCTAATACATACAACTAGTTCTACTAGAACAATATACCATATAGTAATAAATATTACAAAAGTAAATATTATTTATCATTCTAATTTAATTTCTATTTTTGTAGACTTATCAAAATTCCTAACTGGGATTTAATTGCGTTTTTTTTGAACAATAGAAAGTGTGCTCCTACCGAAAAAGGAAATTTTGTATGAACCTCAAAAAGTTTTCTCAGGTTTAAATCACTACAAAAAGGTAAAGTTTATAAGTATTAAGTTCTTAGATGAATGATACCGTCTTTGTGGATGTTTTATTGATTTTTATGTTTTATTGATTTTTTTTGATTAACTTTTAGTTATTAGTTTTTTCTAATAATGTTTATTTATAATTAGCTTTTCTTTTTAGACGTTAAAATTCTGCGTTTTTATTTTGTTTTTATTATTTTTACTTATTATTCTATTTTTAATTAGTTCATAGTTGAACTTTTTTAAGAAAGTAATTATGGAGAATGGTTTATAAGTGTATTCGTTAGTTCAGTTATAATTCATTGCTAATTTCTGTATTTTTCTTAAGCTCATTAATGTTTTTAATTGTTTTTTTTTCATATTTGCTATTTTCATTTATTTGTCAATAATGCACATTCTATTATTATATTGCTTGCTGAAAAAAAAAATCATTTTAATAAAAGAAATATTTTTAATAGATTTTTGTTCTAATTTTCAAATAGTTCAATAATATAAGGTTAAACAATAATAATAAACTATATTTCAGAAAAAAAGAAGCTAATTATGTCAGATTTATGATTAATAAAGTTGATTTAACAAAGTTTGAAATTCCACAGTAGGTATCGTTAGTCTCTTCAAAAAAGCCAAAATTTCCAAAAATTGAAATTTTAACACTTTAGAACCTAATAAATATATCTAGTGATCAATACTAATCTATTAATGTATTTAAAAATCCTAAATATCAAGTTTTAATTGTTTTATGAAAATTTTAAGATTATTTTAAGGCATGATTATATAATCACAAAAATTTAATATGAAGCTATTTTTTGGGGGGGGGGTTTAGCATAACAATAGAATTCAAAATTAATAATTGGCAGCTAGGTATACTTTTAAATTAATTAAACTATTTTAATACATAAAAAATGAATGAATATACAGTGATATATAATGACGAAGAAAACAAAATGATGTAAAAAATTATAGATATAAAGAACCTGCACTAACAATATCTCTATGAATTAATTCAACACATTTTTCGAATTTGGTTTCTAATAAATCATTACCAATAGTTTTAGAAGCAACAACTAATTGTCTAATCATTTCTTCCAATCTCTTAAAAGTTCTAATTAAAGAACCTTCATAGACATCAGTCATTTTACAAATTTGTGTAAAACTAGCACCTTTACACCATTCATAAACAACTTCCATTAATTCTGGTCTAAATGATTCAATATAATCTTTTTCCTTAATTTGAAGTTTACATTCATTAAAAATTTTAGCACATTTATGAGCCATTTCTTGTAATTCTTTTAATGGTTCACTTAATTCAGGTTTTAATCTTGGCATTTCTTTTGATCTTTCTTGGAAAACAAAACATGATAAAACAGCAGCAGCTTGTTCTGGCGTTATTTCATTAAAAGAACCATTAAAGATTAGTTCCGTAAGTAAGATTTCATCACCTGAACTGATTTCACATGCAACTCTACCTTTTAATTCAATAATATCATCACTATTAATAAAACCAAGTCTTTTAAGAACTTTCTTTCTATTTTTTAAATCATCTAATTGAATAATAGAATTAGCTTCAAAAATTTTTTGTTCAAGTTTTTTAACATCAACTTTTAATGACATCTTTTTACTATATTCTTCATATAATGTTTTTAAATTCTTTGATTGTGATAATGGATTTGAGTATAATTTTGATTCTAAAACTCCAATCTTTTTAATTAATGTTTTAAATTCATCATCATCAATCTTCATGTTAACAACTGGATCTAATAATGGTAAACCATCTGGGAATCTATTTTTAACTTCATTTAAACTCTTGAAAACAGTTTGTTTTTGTTGATTAGATTGTAAATCTTTTGGTAAGTAAATTCTAATATTAGCTATTTGTTCAATTGAATCTAATGTAATTGGTATTATTTCTGGTTTAGCCTTTTCACCTTCTTTAGCAGGTCTAATACCTTCAACTAAATTTGGATTGAATGATTTAATTAAATTACTTGGAGAATCAATAAACATTGTTACAACTAGCACACTAACAATATAAGATTGATGATCAGTAAATGGTTCATTTCTTTTATTATTTCTCTTTTCAAAGGCTACAACAGCAGCCCAACCATAATCCTTAATATTTATTATTCTACCAGCTTGTAAAAATGGTAATACAATAGAAGGATGAGTGATGATATGACGAAGATCTTCATTGTAAACATCTAATTGTTTTCTGATTTCATAATATTCTTTAATTGTACTTTCATCTTCAATTTTAATTTCTTCTAATTCTTCATTAACTTCTTTTATTTTTAATTCTAATTTTGGAATTGAAACTGAGTTTTGGAATTGATAGAATGAAGATTTTAACATAAATTCTGGAGAAATACCTTCAACTCTCATTAAATTTAAAATCATATTATAACCTAAATGGAAAGCAGAATCTAATCTATCAGCTTCACCTTTAACCATACTTTTAGCAACTTGTGGTTCCATTTTTTCATCAATCATCATGATAACAATACCTCTGTCATCTAAACCTCTACGACCAGCTCTACCTGACATTTGAATATATTCACCACCAGAGACCCATCTAAAACCTTTACCATCCCATTTTCTAACAGATGTGAAAACAACAGTTTTAGCAGGCATATTTAAACCAATAGAGAAAGTTTCTGTAGCAAATAATACTTTTAATAAACCTTCTTGGAATAAAATTTCAATAATTTCTTTTAAAATTGGTAAAAGACCAGAATGATGGATACCAATACCACGTCTTAATAATGGTAAAATATGTTTAATTTGTGGTAAATCTTTATCAGCTTCTGGTAATAAATCAATAGCATTGTTGAAAATCTTGGTTAATGTATCTCTCTCTTCATCAGTATTAAAATCTAATTTTGACATCTTTAAAGCTAAATTTTCACAATCTCTTTTACTAAATGAGAAAACAATAACAGGATTATATTTCTTTAACCAAATCATTTTAACAATCTTATAAATATCTGATTTTGAATCACCACCCTTATTACCACCTTTATATGATTGACCTTTCTTACCTTTTGAATTTATAGAACCTGAATCTTCACCTTGTTTATCACTAATTGAAGCCATAGCTTTTTGGAAATTTTCTTCTCTGAAATTACTCTTTTCATCTACAACTAAATGTATACCATCACCATTTGCTGGGAATAAATAATGCTGTAATGGAGTTGGTCTAAAATCAGTATAAACAACATGACATGGTTGGTTATGAATCTTTACAATCCATTCAGCAAATTCCATTGAATTTGGAATAGTAGCTGATAAGAAAACATAATGAACCTTATCTGGTAATAAAATAATTGTTTCTTCCCAAACAACACCACGTTCTTTATCTCTCATGTAATGGACTTCATCAAAGATAACCCATGCGACTTCTCTCATAACTTCTGAACCTCTATACAACATAGATCTTAAAATTTCTGTAGTCATAACTAAACAACCTGCATCTGGATTAATTGTAACATCACCAGTCATTAAACCAACATCACCAAATTCAGCTAACAATTCTCTATACTTTTGGTTGGAAAGAGCCTTAATAGGAGAAGTATAAATAACTCTTTGTTTTTCTTGTAATGATTGAGCAATAGCATATTCTGCAACAACTGTTTTACCAGCTGATGTATGGGCAGAAACTAAAACACTTTCACTTCTATCAATACATGAAATAGCAGTATCTTGGAAAGGATCCAATGTGAATGGATATGTCTTTGCTTCTTTCAATCTTTTGTGATCACCAATTGGAGTATATGGATAACCAGAAGGAACAGCTACTTGATGTCTAACTTGATGTGATAATTTAACTTTACCATCCTTAGATTCTTCAAGTTCAGCCTTTCCCATTAAACCACTAGAAGCTTGAACTTCTCTTGAAGCTTCTTTTTCGAAAGAATCTGCAACCATTGGGATAACTTCTTCTTTCTTTTCTTCTTCATCTCCTTTCTTTACTTTTTTGTTTATAGGTTTGACATCTTCAGATGAAAGTGATCTCTTCTTTGGTTCATCATTGCTTTTTTCTTTCTTAACATGATTTACAACTGGTAATTCAGCTGGAACTGTTGGTTTCTCATCAAAGACATCAAACAAATCGTCACCATCCATATTGTATAAAGGGTAGATAAATACTAAAATTTTATATAAAAGTTTAAAATCATCTCTTTATAAAATTTAAAGACGATTTTAAAAATTTTCTGATTACGTAATAAATTTACGTAATATATTATATAATGTTTTTGATATCAAAATTCACAGGTAGTTTAATCAAAATATCGAAAAGCGCAAGTGGTTTAGCGGTAAAATTCAAAGTTGCCATCTTTGAGCCCCCGGTTCGACTCCGGGCTTGCGCATTTTTTTATTATTTTTAAATGCATTTTTGATTTTAAATTTTTTATTATTTTTATTGTTTCAAAGTCGCGCTTTTTTAATATGTGTAAAATTTATTGAAATTAGATTAGGTTTATAACAGACCAACAGAACTATAGAACATTACTATTTTGATGGGAATAATGGTCAATCCATTGAATTTAAAGTTGTTTTGATAATTCCTGCAATACCTCGCCTTTTTAGTGTTTTGTGCCTCAAATTTTGAAATGATTCCATTTTTAAATTTATAAATATGACACAAACAGATATTTATTATAAAAGATTAAGAAATTCCTATATTACTTTAATCTATTTGCAGATTTTTTTTCAAATATCATCTACTTTAGTCTACTATCGCTATACTTTTAAACAATTTTTGCTTAACTTCAGAGAGTCTTATTAATATTTACCCAAATTTCAAATAACTTATTTTACAAAATAATTCTATTATGTCCAAAGAAAGCACTATTAATTCACATACTATTTCAAAAACAGATTTTAATGATTATCTTCTTATGTTAGACGAAATAAAGAAGGATAAACATGAAATGCAAAGTATTGTGGGAACAATTTACAATGATATAGCTGTTTCAAATTCTTCTTTTGTCCAGGAACCAACTTCAGCATTTAAATCATCAGAAGCAGGTTTTGATCTTGATCTGTTTATTCCATCCACTTTGGTTCAACTATCAAAGACATCAGATATATCTACTCCAGATCTTTTAACACCTTATCCATCTCCAACTCATGAACCTGAATCTTTTTCAGATTTTAAAAGTTTTTCAGCTGAACAAAAACTTCCCTCAAGCTTACTGTTTTTTGAAGGATATCATCATGCTACTTGGTATGTTTCTAATTCAAAACAAACTGCACAATATTTTACTACATGTTTAGGTTTTGAAAAAGTTGCTTATAAAGGGCTTGAAACTGGTTCAAAAGCTTTAGCTTCCCATGTTGTTAAAAATGGAAATGTTTTATTTGAATTTTCATCTCCTTTAGCTGCTACTTCAAATGATCCAAATGACAAAATATTATTGGATAGAATTCATAATTTTTTAAAAAGGCATGGTGATGGTGTTAAAGACGTTTCATTTGCTGTTAAGAATGTTGATGCTATTTTTGAAAATGCAGTAAAGAATGGTGCTAGACCAATTACTTATCCTAAAACTATTTCTGATATAAATGGTTCAGTTAGAATTGCAACTATTGAAGTCTTTCAGGATGTTTCTCATACTTTAGTTGATACTTTAGATAGTTATAATGGAATTTTCCTTCCTGGGTATGTTTCAACAAAAGGAAATAATCAATATGAACTTAGTGATGCTATTTGTCTTAAAACATTACCAACTATAAAATTTGACAAAATTGATCATTGTGTTCAAAATGAAGGCTGGAATGAATTAGAAGGTGCTTGTAAAGTTTATCAAAATATATTCGGTTTCCATAAATTTTGGTCAGTGGATGAAAATGATGTTTCTACAGAATATTCTGCTTTACGTTCTATAGTCATGTCCTCTTCTAATGATGTGATTAAGATGCCAATCAATGAACCGGCTGAAGGGATTTGCAAATCTCAAATCGAAGAATTTTTAGATTTTTATGATGGTCCAGGTGTTCAACATATTGCTTTATTAACTGATGATATTATAAATACTGTAAGTAATATGAGACTGAGAGGAGCAGAATTCATAAAAGTTCCTAATATGTATTATGAAAAGTTGTTACCAAGAATATTGAAATGTGGTGTTAATATCAAAGAAGATTTATCTGCATTAAAGAAACTTGGTATTTTAATTGATTTTGATGAAAATGGTTATCTTTTACAATTATTTACAAAACCTTTAAGTGATAGACCAACATTCTTCTTAGAAATAATTCAAAGACGTAATCATAATGGATTTGGAAAAGGTAATTTCAAAGCACTTTTTGAAACAATTGAAGGTGAACAAAGATTACGTGGTACTTTAGAAAAGAAGATCAAATAGAGGTTTTATTTTACTTTAGAGAATACTATTAAATACTTGACCATTATTTTTTTTTTTTAAATATACAATGAATATACCTTGTTTAAATCATAGATATAGCCAGTCATAAACTTTGTTAAATTTGTTTTAGAGGTTATACCTAGACTTTTTAGACCTTCTAGGTCTGGTAGGTGCACTCTGTTAAACTCTCAGAGACTAGACCTAGTTTTTTTTTAATATAGACTAATTTACCCGTCAAGTATTGCATTACGTAATATATTAGGTAATTTTTCCAAAAAAAAATAAAAATAAAAATTCATAAAAAAACCAAAACATTAAAAAAAATCAACCTATTTAAATTAGAATATCTTTCTAATCATCTGTCATTTAACTTTCAAAGAGCACAATAAATACAAATATTGTACTCATTGATTCAGACACCTTCACTAACTTTCTTTCATATATCTTTCTCAGAGAATTTTACTACTACTTTATAAGAAGAAAGTATTTTTATTCGGGAAAAGCCTGTATAAAAAAGGAGTGTCAAACTTGATCAAAAAATTTCATTCAATAGAAATTTAAATATAGATAATTACATATAGATTTTAGAAAATGGTTAGCTCAGGGTATGTTTATTATAAAGTTTCATATTAATTAGTTGATGTTGATTCTTATATACTAACATTTTCAATAGTGATTCTAGAATAACAGTTAAAGTGGTCGCTGCTGAGTCTTTATATAAAAGAGATGTATTTCGTTCTCCTGATCCATTCGCTGTTTTAACAATTGATGGTCAACAAACAAAATCAACTTCTGCTGCAAAGAAAACATTGAACCCTTATTGGAATGAAACTTTCCATTTTAGTGCTAATGCAAATTCAATACTAGTAATTCAAGTATTTGATCAAAAAAAGTTTAAGAAGAAAGATCAAGGTTTTTTGGGTGTTGTTAATGTTAGAATTGGTGATGTTATAGATTTAAGTTTACCAAATGTTGAAGAAACTATCACAAGAGAGTTAAAGAAATCAAATGATAATGTTGTAGTTAGTGGGAGATTGATTGTTGTTATTTCTCATAAAACATCATCAACAAGTAATTCTACATCTTCAAGAACTTCAACTAGACCAGTTTCTACAACAGCTGCTACTTCTGCATCTTCATCTCAAACAAATACTGCTACAGCTACAACTACTACTACTACTTCTGCTGATGCCACTCAAAATAATGCTACAAGACAATATTCATCATTTGAAGATCAATATGGTAGATTACCACCTGGTTGGGAAAGAAGAACTGATAATTTTGGTCGTACATATTATGTTGATCATAATTCAAGAACAACTACATGGAAGAGACCAAAATTAGATCAATCAGAATCTGAAAGAGGTCAACAAAGATTAAACGTTACAGATGCTGAACGTAGACAACATCGAGGCCGTACATTACCAGATGAAAGACCAACATCACCTCCTCAAAATTCATCATCAGCAAATAGTATAACTGTCAATGCTTCTGGAAGTACTCCTGCTGTAGCTGGAACTGCTGCTGCTTCAATGGCTGCTACTGGTTCTACAACTGCAGGTTTAGGAGAATTACCACCAGGATGGGAACAAAGATTTACACCAGAAGGGCGTGCTTATTTCGTTGATCATAATACTAGAACAACAACTTGGGTTGATCCAAGAAGACAACAATACATCAGAACATATGGTCCAAATACAACTATTCAACAACAACCTGTTTCTCAATTAGGTCCATTACCAAGTGGTTGGGAAATGAGATTAACAAACACGGCAAGAGTTTATTTTGTTGATCATAATACAAAGACAACAACTTGGGACGATCCAAGATTACCATCATCATTAGATCAAAATGTTCCACAATATAAGAGAGATTTCAGAAGAAAGGTTATTTACTTTAGATCACAACCTGCATTAAGAATTTTACCAGGTCAATGTCATATTAAGGTAAGAAGAGATCATATCTTTGAAGATTCATACCAAGAAATTATGAGACAAACACCAGAGGATTTGAAAAAGAGATTAATGATTAAATTTGATGGTGAAGAAGGTTTAGATTATGGTGGGGTTTCAAGAGAATTCTTTTTCTTATTATCACATGAAATGTTTAATCCATTCTATTGTTTATTCGAATATTCTGCACATGATAACTATACTTTACAAATAAACCCACATTCTGCTATCAACCCTGAACATTTGAACTACTTCAAGTTTATTGGTAGAGTTGTTGGTTTAGGTGTTTTCCATAGAAGATTCTTAGATGCATTCTTTGTTGGTGCTTTATATAAAATGATGTTACATAAAAAGGTTGTACTTCAGGATATGGAAGGTGTTGATGATGAATTCTATAGATCATTAAAATGGACATTAGAAAACAATATAGAAGGAATCTTATATCTAACATTTAGTACTGAAGATGATCAATTTGGTGAAATGGTTACTATTGACTTGAAAGAAGGAGGTCGTGATATTGAAGTTACAGATGAAAACAAGAAAGAATACGTTGAGCTAATAACAGAATGGAAGATTTCTAAGCGTGTTGAAGAACAATTCAAATCATTTATGGATGGTTTCAATGAATTAATACCTGAAGATTTAGTCAATGTTTTTGATGAAAGAGAATTAGAATTATTAATTGGTGGTATTGCTGAAATTGATGTTGAAGATTGGAAGAAACATACAGATTATAGAGGATACCAAGAAACAGATGAAGTTATTCAATGGTTCTGGAAGTGTATTTCTGAATGGGATAATGAACAAAAGGCAAGATTATTACAATTTACTACTGGTACATCAAGAATCCCTGTTAATGGTTTCAAAGATTTACAAGGTTCTGATGGTCCAAGAAGATTTACTATTGAAAAGGCTGGTGAATCAAATCAATTACCAAAGTCACATACATGTTTCAACAGAGTTGATTTACCACCATATGTTGATTATGATTCCTTAAAACAGAAGTTGAGTATGGCTGTTGAAGAAACTGTTGGTTTTGGTCAAGAGTAGTCAATTTCAAACAAACAAACTTTTATACGATTATATAACAACATATTTGGATGTTATCACTTACATCAATATTGTTAAAATATTCATTTATTTTATCCCTATTTTTATTATGATTGTCATTATTTTTCCTTTTTTTATTAGTTTTATTCCCTTTTTCCATTTATTATTATTTTTTTTATTATTACTCTTTACTCTTGCTTATTCACTTAATCATGGTTCACAATCACAAAGAACAAGCTTAATTATTACTTATTCCACTTTTTCTATGGAATATATTTATTAATTCTTGTCTTTTTAAAACTATTTTAAAACGAATTATTTTAAAGGTTGTGAATTTAAAATCCTTAATGGTCTCTAGTTTATAAAAAAATTATTTTAAATGTTTTTCCTTTAGTTTAATAACAATTATATGATGAATTCTGATATTTAAAATACATCAATGTAGAAGTAAAAGATGTTATTATATTAAGTTTAAGCAGTAGTTGAAGTTGTGAACTTTTAATTTGTGAATAAGAAACGGTGAAGAAACTCATATGATTGATTATTTTGCTTCAAAGCTTCCATCTATAAATGATAATCATGAGAGTTATTTTAGTCAAATTATTAATAAAATTTCCTGTTAAATATGTTTAAGATTTCATGAATAAAAACATTTGAATCTTTGAGCTCAAAAACTCAATAACTGAATACTGGATTAATTTCGTGTTTCACAGTTTAAAATCTTAATAGTAAACATCTTGAACTACTTCAATGTTATTTTGGAAGGTAAACAAACGCTTTTTGTATCATTATATATTATTTATTAACTTCAATATAGCTTTCAGCGTAGCAACGGGTTTCAATATTTGATTAAAACAACATGAGCAGTACTGTTTAGCAAAGTTATTATGCTACCGTACCAAACATAGATGAAGTTGACTGGATACGAAAGAGTTACCTTTTCTGTCTCTTTTGATTTTCTAGACCAGCTAACAGAGTTTTGAACATTAACTAAGAAGAGAATAAATTATCTTTGAAAATAAAAAGTAGTAATCAAAAAATGAGAACACTGAAAATTAATTTAATTGGTTAACAACTGTACAACAGTACGCTTACTTGACTTACAAATACTCTTTGAATTGTACAATTATGTGTAACACAGAAAATCTACTGTTCGGATTAAAGGGACTCTTACTCATTATTTTTTACCGCTACCATGTAGTGTGTGTATGTGGATCAAGAAATGTAAATATTAAATACTAAAAAAGTAGTAATTTAGTATCTTAAAAGCTTTGCAACAATAATTATAATTGATCACTTATAGAATAACTCATTGTCAGTCAACAATGAAAAGAAATTTAACTTAAATACTAATAACCCAATTTTTTTTTTTGTTACTTCCAATTTGTATTTAAAGTTTTTCACTCACTTTTAGGTTTATTATCATTAGTTAAATAAAGCTTATGCTTCAGATTAAGATTTTGATGAATTGACTCTTGAATTATACATAAGTGTATGGTAGCTACGTTGATACCGATGATTACAAAAGTTTACTTAAGTACTGATAATATTGATCTTTTTATTCACTGCTAAGATTCTTGGTTAACTCTTCATAATATGATACTACTAATGAAAAAATTTTTAGCTACTTCATTAAACTACTTAGTTGAAATTTCATACACTCAATTCTTTGTGAATCATCATCATCATCATCAACATCATCATCAACAGACATGATGATTTAATTGATTTCATATTTCATATTTTAATTGTTTAATCAATATCTAATATCCAATATAAGTAAAATAAAATAATATTCATGTTCTCATCTTTCAATTCAATTCAATTCATGCACAAGTCTTTTTTTTTTTTTTTTATGTAGTCTTGGTTCAGATGGAACTTAAGAGTTTATTGATGATTTTGTTTTTAACATTGTTTCCAATAAGAATGAATATCAGTGATTTTAAGAATGTTAACATTTTTTAAATATAAATATTATTACTCTTCAAAAAAAATAATTTAAAATTCCAAAGTAGGTATAACAAACTAATTTCGACGCAAAAAAAATAAAAGAGATTATCTCCATAGCTTTATTTTTTTTAAACTTTCTATATTAAAAAAACTGATTAGGACTATAAAGATCCAAATTTGAGTTCAGTATTTCTAGATATATCTGAAATATGTTTAAATATACTTAAACAAAATTAATCCATTCATACCAAAATTTTCAGTCAAACAAACTATAACATCGAAAAGCGCAAGTGGTTTAGCGGTAAAATTCAAAGTTGCCATCTTTGAGCCCCCGGTTCGACTCCGGGCTTGCGCATTTTCTTTTTTAATTTTTTTTTTTTACTATTATTATTCATTCCAAAGATTAAGATTTAACTGATGCTATTTTTAAGAAAACCAATTAACCTTGAGGTACAACTCAAACAATTTTAAACTAAGTAAACTGCTACACTAAATTGAAATAAGATTTATACATACATTTACATTATAATTTCATTTTATATAATGATTAATTAGTTCTAAAACATAACATAGTAATATATATGTAATTGAAATAAATTAAAATTATTGAATATAGAGAGGAGGATCATAAGTAAGAACAAAAAAAAAAAAAAAAAAGAAAAAGATATTTAAAAAAATTAGTATTTATAATAATTATATAAAATATATAAGATTGAAAAACAAAGAATATAGAAAGAGAAAAATGATAGGCAAAAAACAAAAAAAAACATAGCTTTCTCTTTTATAAATAATGATATGGAGGATAGATTAAATATATGTAAATTTTTTTTTTTTTTTTTTTTTTTTTTTTTTTTTTTTTTTTTTTTTTTTTTTTTTTTTTTTTTTTTTTTTTTTTTTATTTTATTTTCTTTTTTTTTCTTGTTTTATTTTAATGTTTGTTTTAAACTTTTGAAAATATTAGCTAGCTAAATACATATTGTTGTTATTATTATTAGATTAAAAAATTTAAAGAATTAAATTTATTTCTTAAAGAATTGAGTTTCAACTTCAGTAACTAAATGATCAACAACTTCAGGATTAGCTAAAGTTGATAAATCACCTAATTGATCAACTTCATGAGCAGTAATTTTTCTTAAAACTCTTCTCATAATTTTACCAGATCTTGTCTTTGGTAAATCATCAACAATTAAAACAGTTTTTGGACCAGCAAATGGACCAATTTCACCTCTAACTTGTAAAATTAATTCACGACGTAATTTATCTGGTGTAATATGTTCATTTTCATCTTCAATTTTTTCATTGGCTTCAATTAAATAACCAGCCTTTAAAGAAACAAATGCAACAACGGCTTGACCAGTTAATTCATCTGGAATACCAATAACTGCAGCTTCAGAAACACCTAAATGTTCTACTAAGGCAGCTTCAATTTCAGCAGTTGATAATCTATGACCTGAAACATTAACAACATCATCAACTCTACCTCTAATCCAATAATAACCATCTAAATCTCTACCAGCACCATCACCTGTGAAATAATAACCTGGATAAGGTTTTAAATAAGTTTCAATATATCTTGAATGATTACCCCAAACAGATCTAGCCATTGATGGCCAAGGTTTTTTAATAGCTAAAACACCTTCAACATCATTACCTTGTAATTCTTCACCAGAGACTGGATCAATAATACTAGCATCAATACCAAAGAAAGGTAAAGTTGCTGAACCAGGTTTTGTTGGAATTGCACCAGCTAATGGAGCAATTAAATGAGAACCTGATTCAGTTTGCCAAAATGTATCACAAATAAAACATTGATTTTTACCAATTTTTTCATTATACCATTCCCATAAATCTGGAGCAATTGGTTCACCAACTGAACCTAAAGTTCTTAAAGAACTAATATCATATTTATCAATAAATTCTTCACCAACTCTTTTAATTAATCTTAAAGCAGTTGGAGCAACATAGAAATGAGTAGCTTTATGACGTTCAATAATTCTCCAATATCTACCATAATCTGGATAACCAGGAGTTGATTCAAAAATAATTGAAGGAGTACCTAATACTAAAGGACCATATAATGCATAAGTATGACCAGTAATCCAACCAACATCACCAGCTGTAAAGAAGACATCATCAGGGTGTAAATCAAAGACATATCTAGTTGTTAAAGCAGCACCTAATAAATAACCAGCAGTTGAATGAACAATACCTTTTGGAGAACCAGTTGAACCAGAAGTATATAATAAAAATAGAGGATCTTCTGAATTAACTGAAGTTGGAGGTAAATAACCTCTATATTTAGCAGATTCTTCATCCCACCAAAAATCTCTACCTTTAGTCATTGGAACATTTGAACCAGTTCTTTTAAATACTAAAATTTTTTCAACAATATTTGATAAATTTTCCATTGATTCATCAACGATTTTTTTAGTATGAACAGTTTTACCACCTCTTTTACCTTCATCACAAGTAATAATAACTTTACAATTAGCATCAGAGACACGATCTTTTAAAGAACCAGCACTAAAACCAGCAAAAATAACTGAATGAATAGCACCTAATCTTACAACAGCTAACATTGCAATAATTGCTTCTGGAATCATTGGTAAATAAATTGCAACAGTATCACCTTTTTTAATACCCCAAGATTTTAAAATTGAAGCAACTTCACAAACTTGTCTTAATAATTCACCAAAAGTAATAATTTTATTTTCAGATTCATCATCAGCTTCATAAATTAAAGCAGGTTTTGAAGGATTTAAAAAAGCATGTCTATCAACACAATTATAAGCAGCATTTAATTCACCATTTAAGAACCAAGCAAAATCACCATTTTTTAAAGAACCAGACATTGTTTGAGTAAATTCTTTATCCCAAGATAAAAATTCTTTTGCCTTTTGATTAAAAAATTTTGAAGGATCATTAATTGATTGTTGATATAATTCATTATAATGAGATAAATCTTTAATATATTTATTTGGTTGATTTTTTAAAAAATGATCTGAAGGACCATGTAAAGTTGCATGATTAGCTTCATGAACAACTTTATGAACTTTTGGAGTAGTAGTAGTAGTAGTCATTGAGTTTATATTATATTAGGGTTCAAAAAAAAAAAATAAAAAACCAATAAATAAAAAAAGAACAAAAAAGAACAAAAAAAAAAGAATAAATTAAATTAAAATAAAATTAAAATAAAATTAAATTAAATTAAATTTTTTAATGGTAAGGTGATTGAAGTTTAAAAAACCTTTTTCTTTTGATTTAATATATGAATTGATTAAGATGAATGACGAATACTAGTCTTATATCTATATCTCTATATCTATATAAAATGTAGGGTTTTAAATATAAAAACTGAAACTGAATATATGAATATTTGAAGAGTTTTGTTTTTTTAGTTGAAGAAATATATTTAAAATTTTAGAGAGATTTTTTTTTTTTTTATTTTTTTTTTGTAGTCTTGTTGAGATGGTTTTTTTTTTTTTATTTTTTTTTATTAACAATTTAAAATAAAATAAATAAATAAATAAATAAATAAATAAATAAATAAATAAATAAATAAAATAAAAAAATAAATAAATAAAAAAAAAGATATATGTTATTTCTTATATTAAGTTTGTTATGAATGAAGGTCACTTGATTGGATATTTAAACTTTAACAAGAAAGTATAAAATGAGTAAAAAACAATGGACCAAGGGAGATTAGATTCGTTTATTTTATTTTATTTTATTTTTTTTTTTCTTTCGTTTAAAAACCCAACAAATTTTTTAAGCAGAAAAAGTGAAAAAAAAAATTTATTTAAAATAAGAATTAAAAAAAAAAAAGCTGAGCGCTTAATTTATGAATAAATTTATGAATAAATTTGTTACAATTAAAATTAAAATTACAATTAAAATTACAATCTAAAATTACAATCTAAAATTACAATCTAAAATTACAATTACAATCTAAAATTGAGATTAAAATTGAGATTAAAATTGAAAAAAAAAAAGAACAAAAATTGATGTAAAAAGTAATTGGTTTTAAATATATAGCTATTATTTATTTAGTTATTTATAGAGTTTGCCCTTTTTAAAATCTTTTAAAATACCACTGTGGGGTAAAAAGAGTGGTAAAAAAAAACTATTTAACAAAAACTAATAAATAAATAAATTAAATAAATAAATAAATTAAATATTCTTATTATTCTTACTTAGTCTCGTAGACTTCCGGATTGGGTAATTCTAAAGTGGCTGCAGTCATAAGGTTTTAAGGAGAAATTATCGGTTCAATGGTAAAAAATTTTTTTTATCTTTTTTTTTTTTTTTTTTTTTTTTTTGTTGTTGTTGTTGGCTGACTCTCGGTTTCCTGGGAATTTTTAAAATTAATTTAAATTTAATTTAAAATTTAAAAATTGGACAAAAAAATACATCTCAGAAGAATCGAAGGAGGAAACACGGACTTAAAAAAAATATCTAAGGTCCTTTATTTAAAAACTTTTATTTTGTTATCATTATTTCTTAAAATTTTGTCTTATTTTTAACTGTTGTTAATTTTAATTCCAAACTCCAAATTAAAAATTAAAAATTCTTCAACTACTTAATCTCTTGTTTATAATTCTTTACATAATAATCTATAACAAAATCTTTACGTTATTAATTAAATATCATTTTTACTAACCTATAATAGAAATTTAAATTTTTAAAGTTTTATTTTTTTTTTTTTTTTTAGAAAAAAAAAACACCCTTTTTTTAAAATTAAAAAAAATAAAAAATAAAAAGCTTTTTACTTAGTTTTTTTTAAATAATATTTAAAATACAATTAAAAAAAGAGAGTTTTTTTAATGAAACTATCAATAATTCATTCCTTTGCTTTAGCTTGGATTCAATATTCAAATGCTATTGCAATTCCAATTCCAATTCCAATTCCTGATGCTGGTCATCCTGAAAATATACCAATTAATTCAGATTTAATTTCAACAAAATCAAATAATTTAAATCTTATTTATACTGATGATAATATAATAATTAATTCTAATTATAAAAAACCAACTTTAGAACAAGGTGCTATAAATGCAAGAACTTTAATCAATAGAGAAAGTTTAGTCAATATTAATACAATTTATCAAGATGGTGAAGATAAAGGTTTACCTGTTTCATTTGTTGAATATTATGCTGATTGTGGTGATGGTAATCCAATCATTTTAGCTGTTGATATGGGTTCTTCCTTTATTAACATCAATAAAGGATCTCCTTATACTTTAACCATTAGAGTTGGTGATCATTTATATGATGAATTTGTTAGTAGAGAATATCCAGGTGGTAGATCTTATTCAATTGCTGGTAATCCAAGAATTAATTTAAGAGGTGAATTTATTAAAATTGAAGATAATGAAAATAAAGATATTGAATTATGTTTTATTAAAAGACATAAAGAAAGTAAATTTTGGTTACCTGGTAATCCAATTCATAAATCTTATTTTTTAAAATTTATTGTTAATGAAGCTTATTTTATTGGTGGTTTTGGTGATACTGCTTATATTGGTAAAATTGATTCAGAAACTTATCATAATGCTTCAATTCTTGATAATCAACAAGATCAAGAATTAATTAAACATATTTTACAAAATAATGAAATTTCCAAATTATGTTAAAGAAAAAAAAATTTTTCATGTCTTAGCTACACCTGATAGACCAATAGGTTTATTCTTAGCTTCAGAATGGTATGAAATTAATAATTTAGGTCAAGTTCCAATTGGTCATGATCAAGATATTTACGTTATTAATAGATTTACTAAATCAATAAGTGAAAATAATAATTTTAAATTAAATCTATTTGAAACTTTTAAACATTTTAAACCTGGTAATTATGATGCTTCAAAAATTTATTTAAAGATTAATAAAGGTGTTAATAATTCTCCACAAATTTTAGAAACTACAACTGTTCATGTTCTATTTAGATCAGATTTACCAATTGGTTATTATGATGCTGAAACCTGGTATCAATTAAACTTTAATGGTAAACCACCTACTTCATTAAAGAATGATATTTATATCGTTACTAATGAATCACGTAATGATGTTATTGTTAATCCTGAAAAAATTGCTAATGTTATTGAAAATTGGTTTAAGAGATTATTTAATTTAATCATTTATGTTTTCAATAGTTTCTAAATAATTTCTTTTTCTCATTATAGGTTACTCAAAAAAAAAAAAAATTATATAAACCTAATTCTATACTGTTATAGAATTATTTAATTTTTTTTTTTTTTTGAGTGTGTGTGCTTTTTTATTATCATTATTATACTGAGAGGTGTTTTATTATTTTCAATTCGAGTTTTATATCTTTTTAAATTGGTCCTTTTTTTATTATTATCTTGATGATTTGGTGACTTCTATGGATCATTATCCTTTTTTTTTTTTTTTTTTTTTTTTTTTTTTTTTTTTTTTTTTTTTTTTTTTTTTTTTAAATTTTTTTTTTTTTTTTTTTTTTTTTTTTTTTTTTTTTTTTTTTTTTTTTTTTTTTTTTTTTTTTTTTTTTTTTTTTATAAACATTATTGAGTTTTATTACATGGATGACTTTTCAAATACATACATTTTATGGTTACTTTTTTAATCTTTTTTGTAGATTTTATATATGTAAGTTTTCTTAATAAATTTGTTCTAAAATATAATATACAAGGTCATGGATATTTCATCTTAATATATTTGTCGTCATGATTGATTTACTTCACGTTTTCTTTCTTTTTTTTTTTTTTTTTTTTTTTTATGCATTACCTAAGACTTGACCTTGACCTGGGAAATTTGAAGCATTTGTTGTCATATTTGGAGTTGTTGAAACTGGTAAGATATGTGCTTGATTACCTAGAACTGAAACATAATCATCAGTTCTACCTTCTTTAGCTTGAACTTCTCTATAATATTTAAATGGGCTTGGAATTAAATTGATTAAAAAATCAACTTTACTTTCAATAAATTCAATAACTTTTGATGGTGGTGCTAATTTACCTAACCAACCAAATGCCATAATATAACCTGAAATTAAACCAAAGAAATGACCCAAGAAACTTGAATTTGAAATTAAAATAGCAATTAAAAATAATGGAATCAATGGTGTTGCAATAGTAGGTATTATAATTGTTGGTGTTCTATATTATTGAGTATAATGTTAGTATAAAAAATTCCCATCTTTTTGTGTTTTCTGTAAAAAGGTTTAACTTACATCTGATAACTTGGTTTGATTAAACTTTCTTTGAAGGCAAAGTATGCAATGAATGAAAACCACCAACCACTATAGAATATAAACGTTACTTGTTAGTTTTTGTAAATTAAAACAAATATTTTTTTTTGTACTCAAATTTACAGTTATGATCAAAATTCAGATCAAAAGATGAGATGAGTATAAAAGAATAAAAAAAAAAAAAATTAAGTAGCATACCTTGCACCAAGAACTCTTGTATATGGAGTCAAAAACATTCCGACTAAACAGTATGGAATAGCAGTACTAACAGCCAAAACTATATTTTCAAAAATTGAATTAATGTTAGAATTAAATTTGTTATAGATCAAAGTTTTTCAAAAAACTTTCTTTACTTACGATTTAACATAACACCAGTATAAACTGTACCATGTCTTCTTTCAAATTGAGATAATGGAGTCAATAAACCAAAACAGTTGAATAAAACATGGAAGATCGATAAATGACCTAATGGATATAATGAAATATGATTCAATTCAATATTTTTTAAATCAAGTGGCGACAAAGCAATATTTTGATTAATAGGCAAATAAAGATTTAAAATGTATAAAGTTGGTAAAAAGATCATTAATCCAATGGTTAAAGCTGGTGGATATTCACCATCAACGGAGACAAACTTCAATAGAGGACGTAATTGTTCAGGAAATGCCATTTTTGTCTTTAGAAATCTGAAGTAAATTGATATGTTTCTATAATTTTACCAATATTGGCGTTTTTTTAAAAATAATTTTTTTTTTCGTGTATCTGTGTGTGTTTTTTTTTCTGAAGGTGTTGAAAATGAAAACAATAGAAATCTTTCAATAGAATTGTTACAATATTTTAGATCAGATTGAAATCAAATTTATAGAAGTATAACAGATAGTTGCTAATATAATTAATGTTAATAATACATATATTTAATTCATAACTCATAACAGGAGATTTCTCATCCAAAATTTTAATGCTTTAAGATCAAGATTTAGGTTGCTCTCTTTGTAGAAAACTCATAATCTGTTTAATCTTTTCTATATTACCTCTTTCCTTTGGTAGTTTCTATATTATTTTACTATGTTAATATTTTGTTTTGGTAATTCAACGCATTAAAAGAATTAGTGATACTTACTGTTTTGACATCATATATATCCTCTAATGATTTTTCATAACTATTAATAATATCTTCCATTCTTGAATTCAATCCTATAGATATTTGCTCTTCATGTTGTGATAATGTATCATTTGGATCGTCTATTGTGATTTCATTATTTTGTTCTGATATTTGTTTATCAAGTTCTTTAATTTGTGAAATAGATTCATTAAATGAATCTTCATAAACTTTTTTTAATTCTTCTGGACCTTGTCTTCTCAAAGCTGTCAATTTGGTTACTGCTTCTTCCATTTCAACATATAGCTGTTTAACTTTCTCCTGTAATTCTTTATCAAATGGTTCAACCTCTATTTCTTATATTGTTAGTATTTGGAATATCTAAAATCATTTCAAAAGCGCGTAATGAGCTTGAACTTTATATAAAAAACATACCATCTATAGTTGAATTTTGTAAAAATGTTCTTAAAAGTTGATCTTTGTCTGAGTTCATTAATTCATCAATATCCAATGAATGTCTAGCTGCCTCAAATACATCATCTATAAATTCATTCAATAATTCTGTCATTTTACTTTTGAAGAATTCTGATTCTTCAGTCTTTTCAGGGAAATAAAGATTGATCTTTTCATTTACAGCATATAACAACTGTAGTTTCAGGTGTTTGACCTCCTTCAAACTCAGATGGATCTTATGATGCTGATCAGTCATGGTTTCTATGTGGTTGAATATTTATAGTAATTAGTTAGTTGTTTTCTCTGTTTACTTTTATTTGGTAAAGTCTATTTTATCAGTGGCCGCAGTAATTTTGAGAACGGACCGAGAATTACTTAGGGCGTCGATTTCTTTGAAAAGTCGAATTTAAAATGATAGAAAGGGGATAACTGATATATACTAAGATAGAGAAACTTATTGAAATAAATCGAAACAATGGATGCGTAAGTGCTACTAAAGTCACTATTGATTAAATATTAGTATAACTAGTATCATATAGAATTGGAATTAGTTCCTAAAGGACTGAAAGAAGTTTTAGGTTACTAACAAGTATAATTAATTTTGTTTTTAGCTCTCAAATTACTACTGAATGGGCACCAGGTTTTGCACCTTTTTTTGGGTTTGCTGGGTATGTATATCATCTACAATTCATCTGCTAATAATGTTTAATGTTTTCTTAATACTAACTGTCTATTAAAAGTTGCGCTTTTGCAATGGTTCTAAGTTGTGCTGGTGCTGCCATTGGAACAGCAAAATCAGGCATTGGTATTTCAGGTATTGGTACATTTAAACCTGAACTTATAATGAAATCTTTAATCCCAGTTGTTATGAGTGGTATTTTATCTGTCTATGGTTTAGTAGTAGCAGTTTTGATTGCTGGTGGTTTATCACCAGCTGAAGAATATACATTATTTAATGGTTTCATGCATTTAGCATGTGGTCTATCTGTTGGTTTTTCATGTTTAGCCAGTGGTTATGCCATTGGTATTGTTGGTGATGAAGGTGTACGGAAATATATGCATCAACCAAGATTATTCGTTGGTATTGTCTTGATTTTAATTTTTGCTGAAGTTTTAGGTTTATATGGTATGATTATTGCTTTAATTTTAAACACTAAAAGTTCTGGTTAATTTATTTGAAATTTTCAATAGAGAACTGAGAAATCAATTCAATAAAAAATTATAGAAGTACGCGAACCAAGGGCACAACTTCCACTGAATAGCATATGTATTACCCTTGATCAAATAGTTAAGTTGAAAATTATAAGTAGAAATTAAATTTATTTATACGAATGTGACATTTCTATTTTAACTTTTGTTCTATTTAAACATTAAAACATACTTTTTATTTATCTTTATAAGTAAACTTTTATTAAATAAAACAATTTATTGAAATTTTGAATCCTAATTTAAAGCTACTTTGTTTTCTAAAGACTATATATAAATCATTTGTAAAAACACATACTTATGCTGAAGTGTCCATCGCATCACTGTCTTTTACTTCTGCAGTAGCAGTTTCTTTTTTGTTTACACCACCAATTATAACATTCCCACTGTCATCAATATATTGGTCTGAAAATTCTTGTAAAAATGCTACTGATCTTGCTGAGTCTAAGAATAACATATAACTTCTGTTGATATCTTCAATTTCCACTGTTGAACTTTTTCTCTTTGTAGCTATTTGATTAGAAACTGAAATTAAATTTGATGCATAACGTAAACTTGTTTCTTGGCCAATCTTGGTTAATAAAGTTAAAGCATCTGAACTTAATTCTACTTCTTCTTCTTGTGATCTAATATATAGAATTTGTTTAATTTCTTCTTCAGAATAGTTATTAGTTTGAATGATGATAGCTCTGTCTAATAAATCTAATGGTAAACCATGTGGTGATTTGTAATTAGTACCTCTTGTCTTTGAAACACCTCTATTGGTAGCCATTATAACAATTGGAGCAAATTCATCTTCTAGAGCTCTGTTGATGAATGAGAACGATTCAATATCTAACATATGAACTTCATCAATGAATAATACACCTGGAACAATTTCTGCTTTACCTTCTTCTTTCCATTCTGCTACTTTAGTGTTGATTTGATCTCTAACTTCTGATCTAATTTCACCGGTATCACCACTAAATAAGGCCAAAAAACCTTGAGATCTTGAATTTATAACATCAATTTCATGTAAAGAAACTGTATGAACAACTGTTTTTCTTGTTTGTAATTCACCTTCTGGACATTGGATAAATTTAGTATCTGGTCCCATGGCATCATAATCTCTTGATCTTGTAAAAGATCTACCTAATTTAGTAATTTTTCCTGATGATTTATCAATTGAAATAACATCACCAGCTAAAACTTTTTCAGTAGTTAATTGATCAATCATCTTATTGCCTAATTCATAAATAGTTTCCATATCCGTTGTTTTTATAGTTAATTTACCTTGTTTGTGACCACCTGTGATTGATCTATCAATTTGAATTTCTACAACTTCACCTTCAATAATTTCAGTTTCTTCTTTAATTTTAACACCAATAGATTTTCTAAAAGCTTGAGTTAAAGCTTCAGTTTTACTTAATTCTAAAGAAAAGATTTCTGAACCTGCAATTGCAGTAAAAGGAACATCTTTACCTAAAGATTGTGAAAGACCCATAGCAATGGCAGTTTTACCAGTTGAAGGAGGACCTGCAATAAGAACAGCTCTACCTGCAATGGTACCATTTTCAATCATTTTTAATATCACACCAGCTGCTCTTCTGGCTTTTTGTTGACCAACCATACCTTGACTGGCTTGTTCTCTTGGTTGTAAGTTTTCATCTAGACCTAAACCTGAGATATGTGAATGAGCAGCGATCAAGGAAAGACCTTTCAAATCTTTATTATCTTCATTAATTGTTTGAATAGACTATAATAGATTATAACAGTGTTGTTAGTGTCACAATTTCAAGTGTAAATATCCTAAAACTAGAATTATGAAGCATATAGTTAACATACCATTATTATTTTAATGTTATTTAATGTTGAAGTGGAATTTAAGAAAATATATTTGCCTTTGAACTCAAGGTTAATGGTTTTTTGTTTTTTTGGACCTCTCTTATTTGTTTTCTTTTCTTTCAAAATTTTTTTTTTTCTTCCTTCAACTTTTTTAACATCCGTACCGCAGCCAAATTGAAAGCCAAAAACAAAATCAACTAATAGAATTCAATTGAGACTAACATGTGTTAGCTTTTAGTTTAGTATTTGATCAAGGAATCTGGGGTCAAGTGTAGTTTTTTTTTTTTTTTACCATAATGTCTTTCCTAGCTTCTTGTTTGCCCTGTTTTTCATCACTAGGTCAACCTTCACTTCAAATAAATAACGTTAAATTTAAAATCCTGAAATTGTTAGGCGAAGGTGGATTTTCATATGTTTATCTAGTTCAAGCTACTTCAAACAACAACACGTATGCATTGAAGAAGATAAGATGTCCATTTGGCACAGGGAGTGTAAAGATTGCAATGACAGAAGTGCAGAATTATAAGTTATTCCATTCTCCATATATTATTAGTGCAATTGATTCAAGTGTCGTTCAAGAACCGGATGGTACAAAAACAGTTTATATATTATTACCAAATTTTGATAAAGGTTCATTACAAGATATGATCAATGATAATGTTATGAATGCTAAACACTTTGAAGAAGCTGAAGCAATTAGAATTTTTATTGGGATTTGTCGTGGTTTACAAGCTATGCATAGACATCATACAAATACTAAAGATCAATCAAATAAACCTAGAAATCAATTTCTAACTCCTGATGATCTTGAAAATGATTCAACGCCTCCAACTACAAGTTCTGATGATATCAATGCCAATATAACAAGTGATGAAAATCAAAACTTGTTGCCGCAATCAACAAGTGATTCAGAAGTTGATGATATTGACACTTTACCTGATTTAATAAACAGCACAGTCAATGATGATGGTTTATCAGAACCTATAGATGCAACTGAATTATCAAAAACAATTCCCTATGCACATAGAGATTTAAAACCAGCAAATATAATGCTTTCAAGAGATGGTATACCCGTTTTATGTGATTTAGGTAGTTGCACAAAAGCAAAGGCTAGACCAAAAACAAGAAGTCAGGCTATTGCGTTACAAGAATTAGCTGCTGAACATTGTACACTACCTTATAGAGCTCCTGAATTATTAAATGTTAAGACTGGTTCTTCAATTGATGAAAAAACAGATATTTGGTCATTAGGATGTACATTGTATGCTATGTTATATGGCTGTTCCCCATTTGAATTTGAAGAAAAAGAAAATGGTGCAAGTATGAATGTTGCAATCACAAGAGGTAAGTTTGGTTACCCAAAAAATGTGAATGTTGGTGTTTACTCTGAGGAAGTAAAATCTTTAATCAATATGTGTGTTGTAGCTGATCCAACACAAAGACCTACTATTGAAGATGTTTTAGCAAAGGCATTAGAAATACAAAACAGATGATTAAATTGCTCAACCATATAAACTAGAAATAAAATATACTACTAAATACTTCAACCATGAGCCCTGAATGCTGTAGTTCATTGTATCGATATAAGCAGCAACATCACCAGTAGCACTAATGGCAGAAAATACCTTGTCACTTTTACTTGTTTCAGAATCTTTTTTTTTTTTTTTTTTTTTTTTTTTTTTTTTTTTTTTTTTTTTTTTTTTTTTTTTTTTTTTTTTTTTTTTGATCTTAAAATTTCACAAAAAAATTATTAAAAAACTTCCACGTAATTAGAAATAATCTCTCCCTTTAAAGATCCACAAGTGTTGTTCTATTTCATTTCTACTATTAATTGACTCTTGATATTTCTTATTCCATATTTTACAATTCTTAAGGTGTTTATTGAGATATTTTTTAATACTGTACCATCAACTCCACAAACAAAGAATCATTTCAAATTTTCTAATCCAAATATAAAAAATTCACACAGATCGAAACCATGTCATTTAGAGGTTCTAAATTCAACGAAATTCCAACCACAAACCCATATAATAACCTTACACCACCTCCAGGTTTCAATAGCTTTTCATCAGATGCTCAAGGTGGCAACACAAGTTTTAAAGATAAATTTGATGCATTTTCAAAGAAGATTGAAAGTTTACTAGATTCTCCAATTTTATTAAAAGTCAAACCTTATATTCCACAAATAGGTAGATTTTTAATTGTTGCTACCTTTTATGAAGATTCTCTTAGAATTCTAACACAATGGAGTGACCAAGTTTATTATTTATGGAACTATAGACATATCCCATACTTTTTAGTCATTATATTTTTAATTGTTATTGTTGTTACAATGTTAATATCATCAACTTTAATCGTTATAAGAAAACAACAATTATATGCCTCTATTTCATTAATGTGTGTTATTGTTCTTCAAGGTTTAATTTACGGTTTATTTACTGGGTTCAACTTTGTTATGAGAAACTTTTCTTTGATTGGTGGTTTATTAATTGCATTAAGTGAAACTTTAATTAAAAAAGAATCATTTGCTGGTTTACCTCAATTGTCATCAAATAACCAATTTAAAAAGTATGTTTTATTAGCTGGTAGAATTCTGTTAGTTCTATTATTTTTCACTTTTACATTAAAGAAATCATGGGTCACAACTTTCTTTATTTTAATTGGTATTGGCTCAATTGGTTTTGGTTATAAGACTAAATTTGCTTCAATTATCCTGATCACAATTTTAATTATTTACAACTTCACAACAAACTCTTACTGGAACTACGATGCAAGTAATTTCAACAGGGATTACTTAAAGTATGAGTTCTTCCAAACCTTAAGTATCATTGGTGGTTTATTATTAGTCGTCAACACTGGTGCTGGTGAATTAAGTCTTGATGAAAAGAAGAAAATCTATTAGATTAGGTAAAAAGAAAAAAGTAAACAAGAAAAAAAAAAAAAAACACATACACAACACAACACAGAACATTTCATTTCGTATGATTAGCATAACTTTTGTATATTTCCACTAATAAATGAAGCTTTTATAATAAGATCAAATAAACACAAGTATAGAATTAACTTAACCAATGAGCCGTTGAAATTCACAATCTTTTTTAATGTCATCAAGGACAATGTGTGTGTAATTCTCAAATCTGCCATTCTCTTGTCGATTGCTCCTATAAAAAATAAATTGCTATACTTCGTTTTCATTATTGTTAACTGTTGCTTAAAGACAAATAAACCTCAAGAAAACTGATGGATATCGTGATAGAGAAGGGTGCCACTGAAGCAATCACCCATGCATTCAATATAGACATAGCTGCCCCTACAGAGACTGCAAGTGATTTGTCTGAAATCGTTGCTAAAGGGACCTTGATCCCTGATGATCTGAATATCGTCAATACAGGATCAAATCTTTTAACAACTATTATATGGACTTTAAGTAAGATATCATTAAAACTATTGGGAATTTCTTTGGTTACAATTCCAGTATGGGTATTGACATTACTTTCCACTACTTTAAGAATATCAATGTCATTCAGTTCGTTGTTGGTGATTTTAATTGCTATGGGGTTTGTTATATTCACTATAGTAAGATACAGAGTATTAACGGAGTATTCCAGATTTGTTGAAGAATCTAATGTACAAGATGAAAAAATCAATCAATTTATTGGTACAAATACTGATTTAAATTCAAAGAAGAGAGTTGGTAGTTATTTGGATGAATTTATTAGTGCAATCAAAATTTTTGGGTATCTTGAAAAACCAGTATTTAATGAATTAACAAAATCAATGAGAACACAAAAATTAGAAAAAGAAGAAATCTTCATTCTTGATGAAAACTTAGGGTTTTCTATTGTTGTCGAAGGTAATGTTCAAATATACACCAAAATACCTAATAATGAAGTAGCGGATTTAGATAACACAGAAACATTTCTTCTAAATAACCAGAGGTATCAACTTTTAAATGAAGTTAAGACTGGTAATCCTTTATCATCTTTAGTCAATATATTGTCTTTGTTCACAAATGAAAGTCAAAATCATATAGCTGACTCTCCACTTACAGGACAATTTACTGGTGCCAAATCAGATTCAGATATAGATCCATTAAGTTTATCAAATGAACATATTTCCCCAATTTCAACAGAG
>JAJMKZ010000378.1:0-34892 GCA_030564005.1 Ruyongia tratensis | reverse complement strand
CTCTGATATTCAATAATGTAAATCGTATATCATTGTTTAGAATTTAGATTGTTACAATTATGAATAATCTATAAATTTGTATTAAAAAAATTGAAGAATTAAAAGTTTTACTTAGATTCTATATAGATCATAAGGCATTCTTTCTAGTTAAATAGTCAAATCTTGAATAAGTATAACCAATAAATGGTAAATCTTCCTTTGAATCACTTGAAACTTCACCTTTTTGTCTTTGTTGCTCAGCCCTAGTTAATGCTGGGTTTTCAGGAACATTTTCTAATTCATCAGTTGGGAAGAATCTTGTATCTGTAATAGATTTTAATTTTGGAATAAATGGAGCATCAACATTTCTAATTGTATTCCAATCAACACCTCTGAAAAATGGATGATTTTTGATTTCTTGTGCTCCTCCATATCTACCTAACCTATGTTCTGAATGAGTTAATAATCTTCTAATTAAATTTTCAGCTTCAGGACTTAAATGAATATCATCAGGAAAGCTTAAAGTTTCTTCAAAATTAATAATCTTTCTATAAGTCTCTTGTGGAGTTTCAGAACAAAATGGCGGCCAGCCAACTAAACATTCAAACATAATAGCACCTAATGACCACCAATCACATTCTTGACCATAACCTTGATTAACAAATATTTCTGGTGCAATATAATCTGGAGTACCAACAGTTGAATAAGCCATTAATCTTCTTGATTTTCTCCAAGTTTGTATTTGTTGTCTATTTGACATTGTTAAATGAATTGCATCAACCATCATAGTATTTCTACTACCAGCTTGTTGTAATGGTTGAGGTTTTTGTAACGAATCATCTTTTCCTAATAAATTCTTATAATATTTAGAATCATGAGTTTTATGGAAACCAGTACTTAAACCAAAATCTGATAATTTTATATGACCTCTAATATCAATCAATATATTATCAGGTTTGACATCTCTATGAATAAATCCTAATTTATGGATTGCTTCAATTGCTAAAACGCATTCTGCCATATAAAATCTAGTGATATCTTCAGTAAATATTTGCCATCTTATTAACATTGTCATCAAATCACCACCTGGTAAAAATTCCATGATTAAATATAAATATTGAGCATCTTGAAATGAATAATATAATGAAACAACCCAAGGTGAATCGCTACCTGCTAAAACATCTCTTTCTGCTTTAACATGAGCTAATTGATCCTTTTTATACATTTCAGATTTTAGTAATGTTTTCATTGCATAAATTTTACCTGTATCTTTCTTTTGGACTAATCTAACTTCACCAAAAGCACCTTTACCAATAACTTTAACAGTTTCAAAATCTTCTAGTGATAATTTTGTTCTTCTTAATCTTAAAAATTGTGATTCTTTTCTTCCTAATGATTGTAATTGTCTATTCTTTCTTTCTTCTGATCCTTCTTCAGTTTTTAATTTATGTTCTAAATCAACTCTTCTTTGATTTCTTTCAACAGCGTGAGTAACACTCATTTGATAAAAGTTTTCTAATCTTAATTTAACAGCTGAAGCTTTATCTTGTGTATGTTTCTTAAAAATATCTGGTCTTCTTTCAAAATAAACATAGGTGGATGATTGTTGTTGTGGATTTGAAGAATCAGCAGAAGTTGGAAGCGAAGAACTCAAAGCGTTGTTATTATGTTGACTATTATTGTTATTGTTATTTGCAGAAGCAAGAGAGCTTGCTCCTGAAAGTGTAGGTGCTAATCCATTTTGACTTCTTAAACTTCTTGAAGGAGATGATGGTAGTTGAGGTTGTACAAACTGAGGGCTTTGAGGAACTGTATGATTGAACTTTTGATATTGATTATTTGAATAATTGGAGAAGTTACTCATTTGACCAGGTGAAGTTGAATAAATATTTTGATAATTGCTAGGAGGAGTAGAAGGTACTTGCATTTGATTAGAAGGAGGAGGCATAGAGTTTTGAAATTGCATCATTTGATCGCGTTGTTGTTGTTGCTGTTGCTGCTGTTGTTGTTGTTGTTGTTGTGAACTATATTGATCATCATGATGCATAAATTGTTGTTGCTGTTGGTAAAACTGCTGTTGTTGTTGTTGCTGTTGGTAAAACTGTTGTTGTTGCTGATGCTGTTGAAAGAATTCTGGTTGTTGCTGCTCATACAGTTGTTGCTGAAGGGACTGATGAGAACCCATTTTCATATAGTTAGAGCTGAACTGTCCTTGACCAGATCCCTGAGGTTGAGGAATCATTTGTTGGTTGGTTTGAGCTGGCTGTTTGAATGGAGATTGTGCTTGGCCTGAAGCTTGTTGTTGAAAGTGAGCTTGATCTGAGTACATGGCTCTTGCTATTTTTTTTTCTTGATCTGATCTCAGTCTGTTTTTACTACTAGCTAAGAATTAGTATAGTTGACCTTCTCTGACAAAGTATCCGTCTCCAAGCTTTATAGAAGAATCTAATTGATTAACTTTATCCCTTTATGATCAGAAAAATAACACAATTGTCAATAATTTCAAATGGTTTATAGATTTTTAATAGCAAAATCGACTCCTTCCAAAAGATTTGTTTTGATTTTGTTTCAACTTTTTTTCCTGTTGGTTTGCTGGTGTGTCACGACAAATTTTTAAGAATGGTGTACAAATTGTTTTACTAGTAGTAAAGAATTCAGAAAGGTAATATATTAGCTACAGTTATAGTTCTTTAAAAGTTAATTTTTAGTGACATTAAAGATATACAAAACCCCCTAACAACTGTTTCAGTAGTTTTAAATTTAAATTTAGATATAATAAGTTGTAATATAAAATAAAATAAAATAACCAAACACTTCTTAGAATTGTAAAGCTTGACCTTTTTGTTTCTTATCACCACCTAATTCAAAATGCTTACAACGCTTTAATGATAATTGAGCTTTGGTCTTACAGACAACACATTCTAAACGTAAAACAACTTTCTTGGTAGTTTTAGCCTTTTTGTGGAAAACAGGTTTGGTTTGACCACCGTAACCAGATTGTTTACGGTCATAACGACGCTTACCTTGAGCGAATAATGAGGCCTTACCAGCTTTGTATTGGGTAACTTTGTGTTGAGTGTGCTTACGACATTCCTTACCCTTACAGTAAGTTCTTCTAGTTTTTGGAACGTTAACTATAATAATAAAACTTGTTAGTACATCATAACCTTTAAAACTTGTTGGAGTATAAAAGGAAAATTATCTGAAAACTGAAACTATGTTTGATTGATGATGATAATTACAGATATTGAATGGTTATCTTGATTTGATTTTATAATGGGTTATTATTGAGTATAAATGACTTTATTTTTACCATAACCTTATATGACAAAGAAAAAGAATTAACCTCTAAACTGTTGATAGTATAATATGTGTGTTTGTTCAAATGATGTTTGATCTTAAATGAAGACATTTGTTTCATTTTTTCTCATGAATAATTAGTTATTTTATATTGTATGATATCTTCAATAACCTTGGTTTAAATCTTTAATTTAAACTTGTAACGCAATCATTTCTATACCTTACTTCACTTCCTGGATTCTGATAAAATAACATCATTATAGTTGACATGTAATCTTTCTTGATAATTTCTCTTCATATTGACACCTTTTACGTACCCATCTTGACTAATGTTTTGTGAACTTTGTTGTTGTTAAACTAAATAAAACTTGTTTTTGAGTTTATTGAAAATTGAAGTAATTGAAAAAAAACTCCAAAGCGAGTCTGAACCATTCCTCCATACACCATCCACATAGTTAAGAAAATTTATGTGACTGCTTAAAAAATTATAAATTTACAAAAAAAAACTTAAACCCTGATACATTTCACGTGACTGTTAAATATAAGCAGCCCTAATTTTCTGTAGTTCTTTTGTTTTTTTTTCGTGTTCACTCTTTTCAAAATAGGAAAAATAAATAATTAATTGAAAAACCACAAACGTGAGATTACTTGCAGATTCTAATCTTTTAAAAGAAATCCAGCGCCTCAGCATCGTATTACTGTAATCGCAATATACACAGTCTTGTTCATATTGGAGAATTGAATATTCCTATAACATCTCTTTTCACTCATTGCTCAGAATATTTTACAAGAGATAATACAACCAATACAAAACAAACGTCTTTTTCACTTCAAAATTTAGGACTTAGAACTAATAACACAATCATATACAGAAATACATAGAAGGATATGGCATTTGGTGATTTCCTGAAAATCTGTAACAATACAGCACTACCACTATGTCAAGTGGTTTCCACACATCAAGAAGCTAAAAGTCTATATTTAAATGAAGGTATTTTACCAATTTGTTATGCAAGATCCATTGAATTAGCCAATACTACAATCTTTCAAATAGGTAATGCATTTATAAATATTGGTGCTTTATTCATATTATTCATGATCATATACAATATTAGAGAAAAATATACTGCTATTGGAAGACAGGAAATGCTATTATATTATCATATAATACTGGGTTTGATTATTTGTACATTGATAGTTGATTGTGGTGTTAGTCCTCCTGGATCCAAATCTTACCCATATTTTGTTGCATTACAGTTAGCATTTAGTTCATCTTCATGTTGGTGTTTGATGATATGTGGTTTTTTGGGTTTTAGATTATGGGAAGATGGTACGGCCAAATCAATGTGGTTTATTAGAATAACTTCAACTTTTTTTGGTGTTTTAACATTTGTTATAGGTATAATCACATTCAACAACTGGATCAAAAATGGTACAATGGATAGGTCTAACACAATGGGATTATTCATAGTTGCATACATCTTCAATGCGATCTTTTTAGCTGTTCATTTATTTTCACAGTGTATTCTTTCATTTGCTCTGATAAAGAATTGGTGGGTAATCTGTGTGATTTTCCTTTCAACAATATCTTTTGTTCTGGGTCAAGTTTTTGTTTATGCTGTTTCAAGACAAATCTGTGAAGGTGTCAAGCACTATATTGATGGTTTATTCTTTGGAAGTTTATGTAACTTATTCTCATGGATGATGTTGTATAAATTTTGGGATATGACAACAGATGACGATTTAGAGTTTAGTATAAGTATAAACAAAGAAGGTGATATTTCATATGCAAATAGTTAATTATAGTTTCAAGATATATGATACTTTTTATAAGTATATTCATTTTACATTATTAATAGATTCACCATTGGTGTGTCCCAAACCGATTAGTAAAATTTTATAAGTCAAAACATCAAAATTTATTATGCAGTTTACTTTAAAATCTACTAAACTCCATTATAGAGCACCAATTGTAAATCCAATATTATACCAAATAGCATGAAGGTTACTCCAGATACATTACGTCGATTACAAAAAAATCCTGAAAGTATCAGAAATATTTGTATCTTAGCACATGTTGATCATGGTAAAACTTCATTAAGTGATTCTTTATTAGCTAGTAATGGTATCATATCACAAAGATTAGCAGGTAAGGTACGATTCTTGGATTCAAGACCAGATGAACAATTAAGAGGTATTACAATGGAATCATCTGCTATCTCATTATACTTCAGAGTCTTACATAAACAACTAGATGGGGAAATATTAGCTAAAGAGCATCTAATTAATCTAATTGATTCTCCTGGTCATATAGATTTCAGTTCAGAAGTTTCAACGGCATCAAGATTATGTGATGGTGCTGTTGTATTAGTAGATGTTGTTGAAGGTGTTTGTTCTCAAACTGTTACTGTTTTAAGACAATGTTGGATTGATAATTTAAAACCAATCTTAGTATTAAACAAAATTGATAGATTAATTGTTGAATTGAAATTATCACCAAGTGAAGCTTATACTCATCTTACTAAAGTAATTGAACAAGTTAATTCTGTTATTGGCTCTTTCTTTTCTGGTGAAAGAATGCAAGAAGATTATTTATGGAGAGAAAAATTAGAAAGAGGTGAAACACAAGAATTTGTTGAGAAAGATGATCAAGATATCTATTTTGACCCAGCTAAAAACAATGTTATATTTGCAAGTGCGATAGATGGTTGGGGTTTCAATATAAGTCAATTCTCAAGATTCTATGAAACTAAACTTGGGATTAAAAGAGAAAATTTACAAAAAGTGCTATGGGGTAATTTCTATATGGATCCAAAAACCAAAAAGATTATTAATTCAAAAGGTTTAAAGGGTAGAAGTTTAAAACCATTATTTGTTTCATTAGTATTAGAAAATATTTGGAAAATTTATGAAAATATTGTTATTGAAAAGAATCTTGAAATGTTAAAAAAAATTGTTGAAGCATTAAATATCAAAATCTTACCAAGAGACTTAAGAGCAAAAGATAATAAAGCATTATTGGTTCAAGTAATGGGACAATGGTTACCTGTTTCATCTGCAGTTTTATTGACTGTTACTGAAAAACTACCTTCACCATTAGTATCCCAAGAAGAAAGAATTCCTACAATTTTAGAATCAGCACCAAATCATGAACTTTTAGACCCTGTATTAAAAGAAGCTATGCTTAAATGTGATAATACTGGTCCAGTAAGCGCATATGTATCAAAGATTATTTCTGTCCCTGAAGAAGATTTACCAAAGAAAACACCAGCTTTAACACAAGATGAAATAATTGAAAGAGGAAGAAGAGCTAGAGAATTAGCAGCACAAGCTGCAGAACAAGCTAAGAAGTTTTCTGGTGAAAAAGATGAAGTTGATGAGTTAGCTTCAAGTATGGATGATTTCCAAATTACTAAACCCGCTAAAGACCCATTTGATCTATTCGAATATGAAGAAGAAGAAGAAGAAGAGGAAGCAGAAATTGAATTAAAGGAAGAAGTCTTAATAGGTTTTGCAAGAGTCTATAGTGGTACTTTAAAGATTGGTCAAGAATTAACAGTTCTTGGACCAAAGTTTGATCCAGAAAATCCTACAGAACATATTGAAACTGTTACAGTCACAGATCTATATTTATTAATGGGTAAAGAATTAGTTCCATTAGATGAAGTTCCATCTGGTAATATTGCAGGTGTTGGCGGTTTAGCTGGTAAGATTTTAAAGAGTGGTACATTAATTGAACCTGGTGTTGTTGGTGTTAATTTAGCTGGTATTACTTCTATGTCACCTCCAATTGTTAGAGTTGCACTAGAACCTGTTAATCCTACACAAATGGATAAATTAGAAAGAGGTTTACAACTTTTAAATCAAGCTGATCCATGTGTTATGACATACCTTGAAGACTCTGGTGAACATATTTTAGCAACCGCTGGTGAATTGCATCTTGAACGTTGTTTAAAAGATTTAAGAGAGAGATTTGCTGGTATTGAAATTCAAGCTTCTGAACCAGTTATTCCATATCGTGAAACATTTATTCAAACTGCTGATATGAATCCACCAAAACAACCAGAATTAGGTAGAGGTGTTTTTGAATATAAAATTGGTAATATTTCAATTAAATTAAGAACTATCCCATTACCTGAAGTAATTACAGAATTTTTGATAGATAAGCAAGCATCAATTCATAAATTAGTTAATAATATTAATAAGAACCATAGTTATAGCTCAGAAAATAATATTGAAGAAGATGATTCTGAAGATGTTATAACTTCTAAACTAGTAGAACCTAAAGAATTAAAAGAAAAATTAGAACAATTATTTAAAGATAATAATGAAAAAGAAATTTGGGATAAGGATATAGTTGATCGTATTTCAGCATTTGGCCCAAAACAATCCGGTCCAAATATTCTTTTTGATGCTGAAGGAGGTTCATTAAGAAGATTATTCATAACTCAAGAATCATCCAATAAATTCAAATATGAAAACAGCGTTCTGAATGGTTTCCAATTAAGTACATCAAGTGGTCCATTGTGTCAAGAACCTGTTCAAGGTATGGCGATAATTATTGATTCTATCAAAGAAGTTGAAGATGAAAATTCAGAAGATTCAGTACCTGTCCAAAATATATTAGGTAAACTAATTACAATCACTAGAGATTCAATTCATCAATCATTCTTAGATTGGTCACCTCGTTTAATGTTAGCTATGTATACATGTGATATTCAAGCTTCAGCAGAAGTTTTAGGTAAGGTTTATGCAGTTGTTCAAAAGAGACGTGGCCATATCATCAGTGAAGAGATGAAAGAAGGTACACCATTTTTCCAAATTGTTGCTAGATTACCAGTTGTTGAAGCTTTTGGTTTCTCAGAAGATATTCGTAAAAAGACATCAGGTGCAGCTTCACCTCAGCTAGTCTTTTCAGGTTATGAATCAATTGATTTAGATCCATTTTGGGTTCCTACTACAGAAGAAGAGTTGGAACATTTAGGTGAATTTGCAGAACGTGAAAATATTGCAAGAAAGTTTATGAATGCTATACGTAGAAGAAAAGGTTTATTTGTTGATGAAAAGATTATTCAAAATGCTGAAAAACAAAGAACTTTAAAACGTGATTAGTCAATATTTATGAGTATGTATCACTTGATTTTTTCTATATTCCTGTAATTCACTCTATTTATTAAATTAATATATTTTAAAGCTATATCATGTTACACATCCAATAATTTTTATTTTCAATTTCGATTTAATTCGACATAATCAACTAATCTTCATCAGTTAGATTTTTTTAACGATCGCGGCTAGCAAAAAATCATTATAAATAAAAAGTATTCAATATCAGTAACTAGTAGCTGGATATAAACACAATTAAACAACTAAACTTCTGATTTGTTTCAGTTTTATCTCAGCTGATAGAAGATAAAACAGTTTTGGTCTGAATTTAGATGTAATACTACTAGTTATTTTGTGCTTAGATTTTACCTAAACCACATTCAACGCTTCAATTTGTTTATTTCATGCTTCAATAGATAAAATAGAGAGGGCGTTGAGGCAAATAGTTAAAAAAATAGCTAACATTCTCCTTAGAGTACTTTTAAAGGCCTATTACGTATACAAACCTCTTACATATCACCCTAAAGGAACAATTCAAAAACCAGTGAACTTTGTGAAATGCTGGATGGTGTCCGGATGTTCTGTAAAAAGAGCCAGCAATATTTTGTTGATGAAACCAAAACAACAAAATAGTAAACCAACTACTTCAACATCAACTTGCATGAAGAATGGACTTTCTCTATCAATATCATGGGTTGCCCTAATTGCCTTAAATGAACAATCAAAAGAGGCGGGCTAAACAAGCATCTCACACTACACCTCAGATACAGGAGAACCAGCAAAAACGAAAAAGTTAAATTTTACTTCAACATTATATAAAGGAACAAATAATCACTTATTCCCAATTAATTCTTTGGTATTTTCCTTTTGATCGATAGTTATTCGTTTTATCATATACTAAAACTACTACTTGTTACTCAACAAACTCATCAGCTAGAATCCAACAGTTCAAAGTTAAAGTGTTTTAATTAATACTCTTCAAATATCTCCAACTTTAGTCATTCCTTTACTTATACTAGCACTTCCAACTACTTGTCGTTCTTTTAAGCAAGCTAGTACTCATACATTCCAACTATTATTCATTCATTTATTATAAAATCTATATTATTTATACTTCAGTTATTCTCTTTTATATTTAACTGAAATAATATACCCACAAATTATAAATTTATATCACAAATTATAATTTTTAAAACACTTTAACAAAGAATTTTAAAAAACCATTCAAAGAAGATTCAAAAATGTTATTCGTCAATTGTTTATCAGCTTTATCAATTATGGCTATTGTCAATGCTATTCCATTAGCAATTCCAGTTGCAAATGTTGTTACAAGTACTACTGTTGTTGCTGCCCCTACTACAACTTATACCAGTTATTATACCTCAACTTCAACTACTACTGTTCCAGGTGCAAAGAAAACTATTTGGGTTACTAAGACTGCTGGTCAAGCAGATGCTACTACTTCTAGTGCTACAGTTACTACTAGTGATGAATCCACTACTTCCACTATTACAAGCTCAACTTCAACTACTACTGATGCTACTACTGAAACTGATAATTTAACTGTTATTGATGGTACCACTTACAGAGTTTCTGTTTATGAAAGTACAATTAGACCAGCTACTACAATCACTTATGAATCAACTTATACTTCAACATTATCTGATGGTTCTGAACAAGTTATTACTACTGCTGTTGAAGAAGTTTCAACTGTTTCAACTTCATCAACTTCATCAACTTCATCAACTTCATCAACCTCATCAACTTCATCAACTTCATCAACTTCATCAACTTCATTAATTTCATTAACTTCATCAACTTCATTAACTTCATTAACTTCATCAACCTCACCAGCTTCATCGACTTCATCGACTTCATCAACCTCATCAACTTCATCAACTTCATCAACTTCATTAACTTCATCAACTTCATTAACTTCATCAACTTCATTAACTTCATTAACTTCATCAACTTCATTAACTTCATCAACTAAATCCACTATCCCACCAACTACATCCACTACTACTTCAATCACCCCTTCAACCACTTCTTCAACCGCTTCTTCAACTACGTCTATTTCATCCACTACTCCTTCAGCTACATCATCATCTACAACTGCTTCATCAACTATAACATCAGCTCCAGTTCCATATTCATCTACAATAGTGTCTTCAGATGCTTACTCGACATATGTATCAGATGGTGTTTGTGAAGTTTATTATGATGACGAAGAAGATGATTACTATGTTAGTGGTTCAGCAGCATCAAGTGCAACAACTACAATAACATCAGTTGTCTATGCAACAATTACATTGCAATAGGTAATTGATATTTTTTTAATGGTATTTTTTTAGTTTCCTTTTTATTTTATTTTGTTTTATGTTGTTACTTGGACCATATAATTGTTGTTAAGACATTTCATGATAGCTGTGCTTTTTTTTTTTTCTTATAATTTTCAAATTTTCTTTACATGTTGACTGTTATTTCAATTTTCAATTAATAACTATTATTTTTTCTTCTCTAGTTTATTGTGTTTTAACAATAATACAAATTTATATATTTCAATATTGGATTCCTTGATTGGTTAGTCTGATATGATAGTAAATAACACTTATTTCTAATAAAAAAAAAAAAAATCTTAATTAATCTTCTTTTTAGGTCTTTGAATTTATTATAAGATGACTTTAGATCATATATCTTGATACACTTCTAATCAAGATTTTTATTTTTTGATTGCTTTTTATATAATATATGTCTTTTTAATAAGCAATACTACATTTATTCCCATTTATTATACCTTCAGTTTGTAGTTTCTAGTTTGTAGCAGTAATTAATTAGTAGCATCAGTTAGTAGAAATTTCAACCCGCTGAAATTCTGACATCCAAAAATTAAAAATTTAAAAAAAAAAAAAAAGTATAAAAGGAACCAAAAATCACCAAAAATTTTTAACAAGTTTTTCTTTCCCTTTTTTCTTTTCTTCATACTTACCTTAAGACGTTACCAGAGATCAAGAAGTCTGTGTGACCAGATATACTTGTTTACATTGCACAGCGTATCAGGTATATTTGCTGACATCTGCACTTGTGTGGATGGGTGGGTCTTATAATTTTTGACTTCTTTCTTTGTTCTTCTTTTTTTTTAAGGAAGTTGAAGAAATTTTTCTCTGTATGAAGAAGAGGAAAAAAAGAACTTGTGTCTACTTTGTATATGCTCTTCCTATATTTTTTGCATATGGTTGGAGTATTGAAGATACACTTTTCTCTGATTGATCAATGACTAGATAGTCAATGATGTGAATAGAGTTTACAATTACTTTTTCTACTAGTAAAAACGAGCCAGCTGCTATAAGTAAAAAAAAAAAAAAAAAAAAAACTCCCTCTTTTGGATTTAGTGGTTGTTTCCAGGGCAACGATAAATTTATAAAATGTAAACAAAAAAATCAGAAAAAAAAATCACCATAAAAATAAAATAAACACAAAAACAAAAAAAAATATCACTTTTAAAATCTCTCTACTCCAAGCAACAAATTTAGGTCTTTTATACAAGGTATCTATCACCAGGGCAACCATCTAGTCTACTCATAAAAGTGTTTTTCTATTCACCAACTGCTCTGTTTATTTTGAATTTTTTTTTTTAATCAAAACATTTGTTGCAAGTGTATTTATTATATTAGAATCAATATAATTAACTTTTTAATCAGCTAAAAACTAAGAAAAGTGTTTAAATAATGGCGACTAAATTTGCTACTCCTAATGATTCAGAATTTGATAGTTCTTTCTATGAACCAGCATATAACAAAAATCATCTAAAAACTTTAAAAGAGTTTAATGATTATTTATCTGAGTTAAAGACACCATTGAAATCAAAAGATCCTTTATACATTGCACATTATCTTGATAATAGATTAAATCCAAGTATACTACAAGAGTTAGAATCTTCAAATAAATTAGATGAGAATAACCAAAAAAATCAAGATATAAATACAAATTCAAATACAAATTCAAATGAAAATGAAAATGAAAATGAAAATGAAAATGAAAATGAAAATGAAAATAAAGATGAAAATGTAAAGAAGCAAACAACAGAGATAAATGAGAAAATAACAATGAATAAGAATCTAAACTCTAACCTGAATGATTTTCCATTATCCCAATCAACACCTGTTCAAATTCCTATTAAAAATAATCCAAATAGTAAATTACAACCAAAAGATATTTTAAAAGCAAAGTCAAAACTTTCATTAACAGAAACAGCAAGAGAATCCTTGAAAGTCCAGGATCTGATAGACAAATCTTTAGAAGATGAAGAACCAAGTGATAGTAATTCAGGGAATGAAAGTGATGATGATGATAATAATGATACTGATGATGACGATATTCATTCCCAAACTCCTTCTAAAGTTGTAAATAACAATCCAAAGGTCAAAGTTATAAAGAAGAACAATAATAAGTCAAACAAAATCAGTAATGATATAAATGAATCAATGGAAAAGGAACTGCAAGAATTAAAAAATTTTAAAGATTTTATAAATAAATTACCAAATGGTTCTAAAATAATATCAGATTTTAAAACAATAAATTCAATAACAAATAATAACTCCAATCTTTCTTCAACTTCATCTTCAACATTATCAACAATGACAATAATTTCAAAACTTCAATTATCAGATTTAGAAAAGGACAAATCAAATTTAGATAAACAAATAATAGATCTAAAAAATGAAAATTTAAAATTATTATCACATAATTCAATTTTAATTGAAGATAATTCAAAGTTATTAAATGAAGTTACAAATTTAAATCAAAATTTAATGGATAAAAATAATGAATTGAATGATATTAAAATCTTATTAAATAACTCTAAATCTAAGATTGATGAACTAGAAAAGCAATTAAATGAATTAAAAGATGAATATAATGACCATTTAGAATCTTTAGAACAAGAAATTAATGAAACTAAAGGCGATATAACAAAATTGGTAACTCCTGAAAATTATCACACTATTGAAAAATCAAAATATGATTCATTAGATTTATCAAAACTTGATTCTATCAATAATATTGTTGAATTATCAAATATAATAAAGAATATTTTATTATGTGGTAATATTTCATTTACAAATATGAAGAATGAAATACCTGAAAGTTTTAAAATTTTAAGAATTTTGATTAAATTTGTTTCAAAACTTCATAAGCTAATATATGATAAAGAATTTGATAAATCCAAGCATAAATTAAATTCAAAACAAATGAAAGATTGTGTTGATCAAATGTTTAAAAATATTGAACTGTTACAAAATGTTCTGGTAAAAGATCTGAAAAAGAACATAAAGAGAGTATAATTTATGATACAAATAATCAGTGTGTATTATTATTGCGTTTTCTTTAATTTTAATTTTTTATATAGTAATCAAAATGGACAATTATTTAGGGCTGATTGATTGTTAAATATAAATTTTTTGTAGAACCATTTTGTTCTTTTCATCTTCATCTTCATCATCACCAAAAAAAAATTGAGCTGGCAAAAAAAAAAAAAAAAAAAAAAAAAAAAAAAAAATTATTCTGTGTTTTTATTGCCAAATAAAATTAAGTACTAAATAGTATTCCTTTTAATGGCTAGTTCATATTGATATTTTGTATTTAATAATAATATATTAAGAAAAATAGAAATACGAAAATTGATATTCTGCTAGAAAAAAATGAAAACTGATTACTATGTTTTATTAGGAGTAGAAACCACAGCTTCTGATAGTGATTTAAAAAAGGCCTATAGAAGAAAGGCACTTCAATATCATCCTGATAAAAACTTGGGTAATGTTGAAGAAGCTACTCTACTGTTTGCTGAAGTAAGAATGGCTTATGAAGTATTATCAGATCCTCAAGAAAGAGCATGGTATGATTCTCATAAATCACAAATACTGAGAGAAGATGAAAATGATGGATATGATGATACAGAAGTTGAATCTGATGTTACAGGTCTTACTGCAGATGAATTACTAAAATATTTCAATGCTTCTCTATATTCACAAATTGATGATTCATATAATGGTATGTACCAAGTTGCAGGTAGAATATTTAATAGATTAGCATCTGAAGAAGTTTTAGCTGGTCGTCAACAAGGTTTAAATGGTTATTCAAAATATCAAGATGACGATCCAGATGATGATACAAATATATTATATCCAAAATTTGGTGATAGAGCATCAGATTATGGTACTCAAGTTAGAAAATTTTATCAAGTATGGTCTTCTTTTTCAACAGTTAAAACATTTTCATGGAGAGATGAGTATAGATATTCAACAGCATCAGATAGAAGAACAAGACGTGCAATGGAAAAGGAAAATAAAAAATATAGAGATGCAGCAAAGAAGGAATTTAATGAAACAGTAAAAAGTTATGTCTCCTTTTTGAAAAGAAGAGATCCAAGAGTTAAGGAAGGTTCAGTCAAATTTGAACAAGAAAGAAAGAAAAAGCAACAAGAAGATTTAAAGAAACAAATTGAAAAAGATCGCGCTGCATATGAAGAAAGAAGAGGCCAATATGAAGCACAGAGTTGGCAACAAATTAATGAATTAGATTTAAAGGACATTGAAGCTCATTTCAGTTCGAGTTCAGAAGATGAAGATGAAAATGATGATGATGAAATTGTCGTGTATGAATGTATCATTTGTGATAAAGTTTTTAAAGCTGAAAAGCAATTCAAAATTCATGAAGATAGTAAAAAGCATAAAAAGTTACTTTCTAAAATGAAATGGGAAATGAGAAAAGAAGGTATAAGTTTAGGTATTGATCCTGTCTCTGGTGAAAGTGAATTTGATACTGCTGAAGATATTGATGATGAAAAAGATGAAGATGAAGATAATTTAAATGATTTCAATGACAATGAAAGCGATCTTGATGAAATTAATGAAGATTTAGGTGGAACTGATTCCAGTGGTGATGATAATGATAATGATAATATTGATGATGAGTTAAGAAAGATTGAAGAAGAGCTGAATAAATTTAATTCTGAAGATAGTGACCTAGATGATACAGTGCCTAGTGATGATAAAAAAAATGATAATCTTAAGAATTACCAATACACCACTACAAAAGAGGAACATATTTCAGAAGCAGAAGTTGAACCAGAAATAGATGATGACTTATCAAGTGATTTAGAATCAGATACGCAAGAAGAAGCTACTACTAAAAAGTTATCAAAAAGGGAAAAGAAGAAGCAAAAATACTCTCAAAATAAAAAATCAACACCTCAGCCAACAACTAATGAAGATACAGATGAACTTTCAAAATTAGTTGCTGATTTGGAGAAAGGGTTAAATATCAATAAATCAGATGATGATGATTGGGGAACAGCTCCAAAAGGTAAACAAAAGAAGAAAAAGACAAAAGCAGTCAATCCAATGCCTGAAATAAAGACCTCTGGTCCAAAGCAACAAGTAAAGACTGAAAAATGTACATTTTGCAATCAAAGAATGGAAGCAACCAAAATAATGGATCATATGTTACTTTATCATGAAAAGAAAGTTCAAAAGAACAACAAAAAGAAGAAGGCATCAAAGTAATCATTTATTGCACATATAGTCATAGGCATTTTGTATTTTTTTACATAAAAAAGAGATAAGTTTAATAAATTCAAGAATAAAATTGCATATATAAGACTCCTACGAACGAAATTGTAATATAAGAAGTTAAAAAAAAATCTATTAAATTGTCATTAAATAAATAAAATTAATGTTAAAACCTTTTATATTCAACGTAAACCCAACTTAGTTTTCTTAACCTTTGCAATGACCGGTTCAGGTATACCTTTGTTTTCTAAACCTAAACCTTGACCAGCTTTCCAACCAAGTTTTTCTAATAAACGTCTACCAACGTTATGTGATGGAATTTCTGGGGCATGTAAACCAACAATGTCACCATCTTTAACGTGGGCTTTACTTGGTTTACCTCTTCTTGATGATTTCGATTCTTCGGCTTCAATATCAGCTTTAGGTCTCTTTTGGTCAATTCTATTAAATACAGCTCTTCTTTTTCTTAATAACCCTATAGAATGATAATCTGGTAAACTATGGAAAGTTCTTTTGTTCTTGATAACTGAACAATGTAATCTATTTCCCTTTTCTAATCTTCTTGATTTCATATTATAACATTCAGCAATCTTTCTAAGAGACTTTATAGCACCAGGATCCATTGGTGGAAAATTTAAACTGGTTCTATTGCTATCATGTAAGAAGTTTTCAAATTCTTTACAAATTTCATTAATATGCATTGAAAATGGATATTTTAACCATAAATCTTTAGAATTTGCATGTTCAGCTAATATATTGCTTTCCTTTTCCTTTTTATTCTTCTTCTTCTTTTGTTTTGTGGTTTGATATTGATCAGCTAATGATTGTCGTAGATCCATATCAGCAATGTGATCTAAGTTAAGTTCTTTCTTTCTACCTTTACCTCTGGTTTTAAGAGTTTGTGTATGTTCCACATCCATATCTCTCAATCCATCATATTTCATAGTGTATTTTATTAATTCATCTAAACCTTCGTCATCTATTTCGCTTTCTTCATGCAACTCTTCATTTTTATCCATTTGATTTTGGAAACTCAAGAATTCTTTATCTAAATCACTATCTGAATCTGAAAATACATCGTCATCAAAATCTTTTTCTTCAGGTTCATCTGGTGTCAATTGGTCTTTTACATATTTATAGTATGCTTTTAATCTGTGTTCTGGCATACCATTTTCAAGAAGGAAGTCAGTAAATACATCATCATCGATCCAAATGAAATCATAAGTACCAGTTAAAAGAAATGACTTGACATGATATTGTGAACTTTGGAGTCCATGTCTAATACCAATTATGTCAACTAAAGAAATATCAAATGTTTCATAATCTTCGGGTAGAAATCCATATTCAGGTCCCACATCTTCTTCTTCCTTCAGTTTTTCTTCTTGAATCTTTAATCTTTCAAATTCTTCAGCAGTGGTTTGAGCAAAATCAGATCTAATAGTTTCATCAGCATCATTGTCTGAGTCAACATAATCTTCTATAAACTCTTCATTTATATCATCATCCAATTCTTTATCATCTACTTCTTCTTCGTCTGAGTCTTCTTCATTTAAATTATTGAGGACACGACTAATATATTGGTTGTATACCTTGTATAGTTCAGTTTCAGTTTTTACAGTAGGTATACTCAATTCGTCTAATAAATCATCATCACTGTCTTTTTCTTCTTCAGAAATATCATCTTGTTGATCAACAATTTCCTCGATTTCTTTTGTTGCTTTATTTGATTTCGGTAAAAATGCTTGAATATCACCTTTTGAATTTACAGAAGTTGGCAAATAGACATGACCTATTGAAAGGATTGGATTGAATTCAGTATGAGCACCAGGTATTGGCAAAGCTTCAACAACAGGTGCTGTTTTATCAGAACTTTGTATTATTTGTTCAAAATCAATAGACGTATGGGAATCTAGTTTTGCATCACCATCTTCATCAACAAAGAATAATTTATCATCAGGAATAGTTTTTATAATATCAACTTTCTTTTTTTTTGGTTTCTCAAGCTTTTCTGTTGTTATTTCTTTGAACTCTTCAGTGTTATCTATATCCACTTCTAAATCTAATTGTTCTTGGTCTTCTTCTTCTTGTTGTTCCTCATCAACATCATCTTGCTCTTCAATCCTTTCTTCTATAATAATATTTTCTTCTGGGGTATCTTCTTCCATATTAGAATTAGTAATTATAACTTCTTCTATTACTACTTCTTCAGTCTTTTGATTTAATAATGATTTTGATGGATCATAAGTATAAGAGGCTTTAACAAATATCACAGGTCTTTTTCTAAGTGGCAATTTACTGTTATCGTCATCTAGATGATCTTCACTTGTATAATTTGCTTCAGATTGTAAATTGAATCTTCTTCTTCCTGTTCTTCTTGCAGTTGCTCTCATTGAACTGCCATCTAATATTGACATACCAGGTTCATTTAAGTCAAATAGTTCTGGGAAATCATTATTGTTAATCTTTGATAAATTTGAATGTCCATTATTATTGTTATTTCTTCTTCTACTATTTTTCTTCTTATTTTTGGCACCAAGGTAACCACCACGACCACCAGAACTACCTCCACCTCTGCCTCTAGCTCTAGCACTTCTACCACCACGTCCTTTTTTGGCCATCTTTATTCAGTATAGTTTGGTTGTGTAGTTGTTTTGTTGTTTCTGTATAATTTTTAAAGGATGTAAGAAACGTTCTAAAAAAATAATACACCAAAAAATCTAACAAAAGACATCTTTTCTCTCTCCATTTTGCTTTAACAAAAAGCTTTATAGTAGTTTTTAAGGCTGTAATACTACGGATTCTTTCATATAACAACTACTATTAGTAAGTGAGAGAGAACACCATCGTTGTTAATAATCAATCTTGATTCTCTTTTTGGGTTTGTTGGGTTTGTTTGTTTTCTTGAATCTTATAGCGTGTTATATAAAGCTTATCAGCACTTTATCTGACCTCATTTGCCATCCTTTATTTATATAACCACACAAACAAATACCTCCATTCTAATGTCAACTACTTCGCACGGTCTTCAAAGAGTATTCCAACTATTTGTTAACAAAGGATTGGAGAATACAGACCATGAAAACACTATTGTTGTTTTAGGCAGGCAATACAACCCCAAAGTTGTACTTAATGGTGATAAAGAAGATGAATCATCAAATCAACAACAACCACAAATAATATCAAAAAATACAGCAACATATACTACAAACGATGGAGTAGAAAATACTGAAGAACCAAGACCAACTCAAGAAAAGGATTCGATATTTGAATTGAAGCGCTACTTCAACAATTTCTCATTTGGTTCAAATAGTCTAGGGCAACTTTCACAAGCAACAGATCCTTCTTCAACAGCAACAATAGAAACAACAAAAACGAAAATAATACAAACTACAAATGAATGGCCTGAAGAATTTCTAAATGATGTATATACAAGAATATGGTTAACATATAGAACCAAATTTCCACCACTTGCAAGAGATCAAGATGGTCCATCACCCTTAACTTTAAGCAATTTATTACATGGTGGGCAAGATTTAATGAATTTAACAAATGATTATTTTACAACAGATTGTGGATGGGGTTGTATGATTAGAACCAGTCAAACATTATTGGCTAATGCATTATTAGAATTAAGGTTAGGACGTGATTGGAGATTTAATATTGATGATAATGATGAAACAGTTAAAATACATGATGAAATTGTATCAATGTTTATTGATTCACCAGAATATCCATTCTCTATCCATAACATAGTTGAAAAGGGTAAATTGTTATCAGGTAAAAAGACAGGTGAATGGTTTGGTCCATCAGCATCAGCTAGAAGTATTCAAGCATTATGTGAAGAATATGAAGATTGTGGAATTAAAGTTTATATTGGATCAGATAGTGGTGATGTTTATGAAAATGAAGTTTTTAGAATCGCAAAATCAAATAATGAAGATATATTTAAACCAATTTTAATCTTATTAGGTGTTAGATTAGGTATTGATAATATAAATAAATTATATTGGAAAAGTTTAAAAGAAGTATTATCATCTCCACAAAGTGTTGGTATTTCAGGAGGCAGACCATCATCATCACATTATTTCTTTGGATTTCAAGGAGATTATTTATTATATTTAGATCCACATTTTGCACAACCAGCATTAGTTAGAAGTAATAATAATAATAATAATAATAATAATAATAATAATAATGAAGAAGAAGAAATTATTGGAGAAAGTACAGAAATTATATCTTCATTAGATGTTGAATCAGTTCATACTAAAAAAATTAGAAAGATTGAATTGTCAGAGGTTGATCCATCAATGTTATTAGGATTTTTAATCAAATCAGTAGAAGATTGGAATAATTGGAAAGATTCTATTCAAATATCTACTAATAAAAATAATATTGTTCATATTTCACCAGATGATATACCAGTTTCAATGATGACCAATAGAAAACCATCATTTGTTGTCTATGATGAAAATGGTGATGATTTTGTTGATGTTGGTTTAGAATATGATGACATTGTTGAAGAAGGAAATGAAAATTTAGAAGATAAGAAAGATGATGATTATGATAATGATGAAATTGAAGATAAAACTAATTATATGAATGATAAGAATGATGAAGAGAATGATAATGATAATGATGAAGTTATTATAAACACATCAGAAATTGAGATTAAAGATTCCAATAATTTTGATAAAGATTTTAAGAATATCAATACAGAGTTTGGAGAAGGAAAAGAGATCCTAGAAGAAGAAGAAGAAGAAGAAGAAGATATAAATACATCTATTGTTGTTTTAAATCAAAATGGAGATACTAATGTAATTAGAACACCTGCTAAAATGATTCCAATATCAATACCAAAATATAGTAGTGATGTTGATACTGATGCAGAAATTGGATCTTATGAAAATTGTACAACGTCAATTAAAGATGATTATGAGGGTATTGAAGGAATAATTAGAAAGAATGATGCATTTAGTAAAGTTGAAGTTTCGGATGTTGAAAGCTTAGATGAAGAATATAAGGATATAGAAGAGGATGAAGAGTCATATATTGTTAGAAGTTCGGATGATAGTATTATTGCTATTATTGATAATGAGTAAGAATTATAACAACATGTGAACTAAAAAAAAAAATAATAATAATAACTTGTTGATTATTCTCTTTATTGTTATTTACAAATAAAATGAAGATCTGGAAGATGATGGAAATGGATACAGACGCCAAATATATGGAAGAATTTTTTTTATAGTATAATACGTATATATTTGAGAAAACGTAGATATAAGTTAGTTTCAATTCTATTATCTAGTATATTTTGATAAATTGACAAATTGATTGGTTTTGATAAATAAATAATTAATTTTTATTTGTGATTTTACTACAGAATCTATGTAAGAAGTTATTATGGATTCTTTGAAGACTTTAAAAGTATAATTTACCTGTCGTCAAAATTGTCAAAATTGTCAAAATTGTCAAAATACATATATGAAGAATTAGAATACTGGTAAACTAAGTGCAAAAAGTATATAAGAGAGAAAAAAGAAAATTATTGATATAATCAGTTTAACCTCAAAAAAAAAAAAAAAAAAAAAAGATTAACGAATAACGAATAACGGAATAATGTTTTCACACATGAAAATTCTGCGTTTTTATTTTGTTTTTAGTACTTTTACTTATTATTTTATCTTTAATTAGTTTATAGTTGAACTTTTTTAAGAAAGTAATTATGGTTTATAAATTCATCAGTTATAAGCCATGTTATTTTCTGTACGTTCATTATTGTTTTAATTATCGTTTTTTACATATTCTATTTTTATCTATTTATCTAAAAGATTCTTTTATATTGTTGAAAAAAGAAAAATTTCATCTATTTTTTGACACATTGTTCTATTTGATATTACTGAAAAAAAAAAATTAATCTTCGCTTACATCACTGTAACTTAACTTATTAACAAAATTTACTGTCATATATTCTGGAATATATCTCCACTCTATTCTCAGACCATAAAACTTACTTTTAAACCCAAATAATTATTCTTTTTCCAAACAAATTTCTTTAATTTTGACACAAAAAAAAAAAGATTTCTTTCTGGAAATTTTTGGAAAATAAAGAAAAAAAAAAAAAAAAAACGTGATTACGCTACAAAATGATATAAGAGATACATCATTTAGAACCTATTTATAGTAGTTAAAGTGTGCCCATTTCTCAATAATAATAACTGAGATGATCAGCACATGAACATTTTCGAAAGAAAAGAACTTTTAGTGTCACTGGGATCTGGTTTTTTTTCTTTTTTGACATTTGTGGAATCTGTGATGAGCTTTCATATATATCAAATTAGATATCTTTTTAATTAAAATTATTTCAATCTTTCTTTTTTTTTTTTAAAAATCTCTTCTTTTATAATTCACCAAACTTGAATCTTGGTTCACAAGATTAATTGATAAATACTCATTCATAATCAATTAAGGAATGGCAACTGATAAGGATGGTAATAACAATAATACTACTTCCTCCCCAAACAATTCAATATTTTTCAATCAAAATGATCAAGATGATTATCTGTTAAAAAGATTATCTGATGAATTATCATTAGATTCTTTCTTTAGTTCTTCAGAATTTCAAGATCTCATTTATAATTCTTCAACAAATAGAAATAATAGTGGTGGAAGTAGTAATAGTTTTAATAATAATAATAATCCAAATATAAATATTAATGTAAATGTCAATGTTAATGTTCATAGAAATCAAAATTGTAATAACCAAAATCAATTAATAAATTCAAATTCTCATTCAAATTCAAATTCAAATTCAAATTTAAATTCAATAAATGATCTTGATATAGATATGATTTTAAAAAATTCAGATTCTTTACCAATGAGAGAAGCATTCCATAATTATCCATCATTTGACCCATTATTAGAAAATGATAAAACTATGTCAGATTTCATTATAGATCAAAATCATAACCATAATCACTTAAATGGTGAAGATCAAGATATTATTTTAGAAAATATTTTTTCAAATAAAGATGAAAGTTTTATAAATGAAATTCAAAGTCAAAATCAAAATCAAAATTATATAATTAATCAAAATAAACAATTAAATATTATTAAAACTGAAGAAATTGAAGATAATAATAAAAGAAATTTAGAAGATTCTGAAGAATTTGAACAACAAAAAAATAGAAGTAAAGCAAGAAAAAAATTACAAGATAAATTAAAAAATTATAAAATAAAGACATCAACATCAACATCAACAGCTGCTGTTGCTGTTGCTGTTGCTGTTGCAGAAGAACTTTCGAAAAGATCAGAAACTAATTCAAGTACAGAAGATGATAATCATTCAGAACATGAAGAATTAGTTAAAGAATTTAATATTAATCAAAATAGACCAGGTCCATTACCAGCAATTAAACCAAAAGTTTTTATTGATTCAAATGGTAAAGAAAATTTAACATTTGCATATTCCAAAAGTAAAAAATTTAAATTAATTACAATTAAATCATCAATTACTCATACTCATGAAGAATTATTAAAAAATTTACCATATGATTTTTTAATTGATAATTGTATTTATCCAAATGCATTTGTTAGTTCAAAAGATGAATATAAAGGTAATAGATATGATTATGAAACTTCTTGTAATGATACAGGTTGGAATTTAGCTTGGAATAATAAAGAATTGAGAAATCAAAGAGGTTTAATTCAAAGAGCTGTTGATAGTTGGAGAAATACAAGAAAAGATAATAGTTTAAGATCAAGAAGATCAAAAAAGAAAAATGCTGATAGATAGGTTTTAAAAGGTTTAACTATTAGGGGGGTAGGAAGTTATTTTTTTTTTATTTTTTTATGTATTTATATTTTATTTATTCATACAACATTCATTTCATTTTATTTCATTTTATTTCATTTTATTTCATTTTATTTCATTTTAAGTTGTTATATTAAACAAAACAAAAAGTTATTTGGTTTTTAATTTTTTTTTCTATTCTTTTTCATGTTTTATTAATTATTCATTCAAAACTTTCATTATTAATTAGTTCATTCATTATTTTAGCATCTCAGTCATTCATTCATTATTTTAGCATCTCAATCATTCAGTCATTCATTCATCTGTTTATTCATAATCAGTTCAGTTTTTTTTATTTTTCATCTTGTTGTATTCTTAATTTTTATTTAATTATTATTTTAGAGTCTTTATTCACATTCACATTATTTTTTAGCATCACATTTTAATTTAATCAATGTCAAAGTTTACTATCATATATTGGACATTAAATAAACTTTTTTTTTTTATTATAATACCCAAACACACTTTTGAACTTTCTTGTAATTAATCTCGAGAAATTAAAAAGTAAACTATCACGATATTAATTATTTTTTTTTCTTTTGTGTCAAAAAAGAATTTCTCTATAGTGTCGCCATATTTTTTTTTTTTGAAATAGTGTCGCCATTTTTGAGATCAATATTTTTTTTTTTTGAAATTCAATTTTAGCAAAGTAAAAGTTGAAAATATCATTATTTTATTACTTTATAGAAGAGTTTTTAAAGCTCTATTTTATATTAGTTTAGTTTATTTGTCCAAAATTGTCATTTAAAAATTTAATTAAAATACCTTTAAGCTCAGACTATTCATACCTACTGTGGAATTTAAGATTTTCTTATTTTTGATAATTTAGAGGTATTTTAAAGAAATTTCAAACTACTGCTGGAAACAAATTATCGATATATTTGAAAACTAATAATTCTACTGACTATTTTTAATGTATTTATTATAATACTTTTCTTAACAAATTTATTTATTTTTATTGGTTTTTAAATTTTATGTATTTGTTGTTTCTCCATTTTTTAATTTTTTTTTGTATGGCGGAAAAAAACAAAAATAAAAACAAAGTGACACAGATTTGGTAAACATCAACAGATTTTGCAAAAATGAAGTTATTTCGTTACTATAACTTATATCTAATGAGTTTATACATTAGTTAGTCAATTGATTGGCTACATTACTTCTTACATAGTTCAATCATATAAAATTTACTACTAAATTACTAACGTGTTTTGTTTAGTTAAAATATCGATAATGTAAACTACTAATTTTTTTTTTTTTTTTGAATATATTTTTTCTAATTGTTTATAATAGAAAGCTAATATACATAAATTCATTAAATAGAGATATCAAGCAAGTAACTGAAAAATTAAAAATACTTTACTTTCTCTAAACCCCAACAGAAAATAATAAAAAACCTGAGAAAAATCATTAAAACATACCCACATATAAAACACACTTTTCAAAAAATATAATTAAAAAAGTGAAAACGAATTAAATATTAAAGAGAAACTTATAATTCTTGAGAGGCCTTAGCAGCTTTAGCAGATTTCTTTGGTAATAAGTTTTGATGAATGTTTGGTAAAACACCACCTTGAGCAATGGTAACATGACCTAATAATTTGTTTAATTCTTCATCGTTTCTGATAGCTAATTGTAAATGTCTTGGGATAATTCTGGTCTTCTTATTATCTCTAGCAGCATTACCAGCTAATTCTAAAATTTCAGCAGCTAAATATTCTAAAACAGCAGTTAAATAAACAGGAGCACCTGAACCAATTCTTTGAGCATAGTTACCTTTTCTTAGTAAACGATGAACTCTACCAACTGGGAATGTTAAACCAGCTTTGGCTGATCTTGATTGAGAAGCTTTTTCTGAAGAACCGGCTTTACCACCTTTACCACCTGACATTATGTATGATTTAGTTTTTGATTTGTTATTAAAAGAGTTAAGTTATAAAAAACTTTTGATATAGTAAGAATAAAAAAAAAAAGTTGAAAGTTAAAAAGTAGGAAATTGAGTTGTTTATATAGTTTCAAGAGAGAAAGACAAGTGGCAAATAAAAGATCGTTTTACTAATCTGTGAACTCCTATTTCAAATTTTAATTTTGTTGTAAACATTGCGTTCTGAAAATTACACGTTGTGATGTATTTTTGGGAACGGTGTATTCTGTTTTAAAATTGTTGCAACTATTTGATTTTCAAACGAATAACTTTTTTTTTTCAAACTGAGCTCAGGACGCCTCCTTCCTAATTGGGAATCCACACCTGTTCTCAAAACTTCGCCTTCTGTGTAATTCTCAGCACCAACTTCTCACAAAAAAACTATATAAGGACATGCTCTTTCCCTGTATTAATAATGTTCACAAAGTGTTCTTTTTTAAAATTCTTCAAGTATTTCATTACTACTCAAATCAATCTAATATAATCTAATTTCTATACACAATGGCTCCAAAAGCTGAAAAGAAACCTGCCTCAAAAGCCCCAGCTGAAAAGAAACCAGCTGCTAAGAAGACTGCCTCTTCAACTGATGCCCCAAAAAAGAAAACAAAAGCTAGAAAGGAAACTTATGCTTCATATATCTACAAAGTTTTAAAACAAACCCATCCAGATACCGGTATTTCACAAAAAGCTATGTCAATCATGAACTCATTTGTTAATGATATCTTTGAAAGAATTGCTTCTGAAGCTTCAAAATTAGCTGCTTACAACAAAAAATCAACCATTTCTGCTAGAGAAATCCAAACTGCTGTTAGATTAATCTTACCAGGTGAATTAGCTAAACATGCTGTCTCTGAAGGTACTCGTGCTGTTACCAAGTACTCTTCTTCTACTTCTGCTTAAGTTTAGAACTTTTGATTTAAAGATATTAATAAAGTTTTAATATTTTTGTTTGAAATCTGGGATTTTTAATGTTTTTTTAATGAGTAAAGATTTTTTTATTTAAAATTGGGGATGTCTATTTTGCTTTATGGATTCGTTTTATTATAAGTTTGTATATTAGGATAAATTCAATATCGTTTTATTTAAATTTTTTTGTTTTAATTGTAACTTTTTAATTGATTTTGTTTTGATTTCAATTTCAATTTTTTTTTTTCGCGTTTGTTTTCGTTTTTCTAAGACCACCAAGAATTAGAGGGACTGTGAAGTTAAAATAGAAGCTTAAAATTTGGTCTATAAAAATTATAAATCTACCTTTAGTTGTTAATTTTAAAACGCTAATTCATAAAATTCATAAAATATGTATTTACAAGTTCTCTTGTATCTCAAAAACTACAAAATTTAAAATTTATATAAGTTCATAATTTTTCCACTATTATTTATATAGTAAAAATGCATAAAAATTCATCATCATAAAATAAAATCAATCAACACTTAAACTATTTAAGTTTATTCTATTGATAATTGATCTTTGATCTAAAACTTTTTGTAATGATCTACCTAAAATGACATTAGAAAATTTAACTTTATTTAATTTTTTTTCTAATTCTTCTTTCTTTAAATAATTTTTATTTAATTTTGTTTGATATGATTTATTAATCTCTAATAATGGTGTATGTAAAATTTTTTTACATTCATTTGAAATTCTAATTGAATTTTCGATTGGATAATTTAATTCATTAACTTGTTTTGAAATTTTTTTTGATAAATTTCTTGTTAATGCAAATGGTATATCTTCAATTAAATATTTAATTGAAAAAAATCCAATTGTTAAACCAATTGGAATTGATAAATATTTAATTGTATTAATTGATAAAAAATTTGTGACTGTAACTATTGAATTTGTAGCTGTATGACTATTAACAAATTTTGATGCAAAATAAATACAAATTGAATAACCTGAATTTTTCCAAACTGTTAAACTATTAAATGCATTTTTTGTAGTTAATGCATGACTTTGTGTACCAAATAAATTAAAAATATCTAATGAATGAATAAAGCCATTCATTGAAGGATCAATAAAATCATTAATTGATATTGAATCATCTAAATTTCTTGAAATTAAATCTTTCTTTCTTGTAAACATAAAATCATCTCTAAAAACAGTATCATTTAATTTAAATTCATCACCTAATGATTCATTACCTAATTGAATTAAACTATTGACTTGATCTTTTGTCTTTTCTTTTGCATAATTTTCACTTTCTTTAACAGACTTCATAATTTTTGAAGTCATTTCAAGTTGTAAATTAGCTGTAAATTCCATTAAATGTTGAATACCTTTATATTCAACAATTGGTTCAATACTTAGTTCTTTAATAGTTTCTAAAATTTGTTTTTGAGTAAAATCAAAAATATCATCACAAGTTTTATCAATTAATTTTTCTAAATTTTGATTAATTGAAACTGATTTAACTAATTCATTTTCATAATTTGGTAATAATTTATCTAAATCTAATTGAATATCAATTTGTCTTTGTTTATAAATTTTTTCATTATATTTAATTAATTGTTCTAATTCCAATAATAATTTAGTTAAATAATTTTTCGCAGGTTGTAATTTTGAAATTGATCTCTTTTCTAGAACAAAATTTCGTAAACTTTCTTCTAAACGATCAAATTGAGGATTTGGATCATTGTTATTATTATTGTTATTATTATCATCATCACCATTTCCATCACCTTCACCATTAATATTATCTGATGAAATAAAATGAACAAAATTATTAGCATCTTTATGAGTCTCCGGAACTAATTCTTTAACCTGATCTAAAATTCTTTCACGACATTTATCTTTATTTTTAATTTTATCAAATTTATTAACAACAATAAATATTAAATTTTTTTCATTTGAAACATTTGAAATAAATTCTTTTGATGATAAAGTTAATAAATTTTCTGCATTAACAACAAAAATAACTAAATCAATTTCTTCTTGTCTTGAAAAAACTTCTGTAGTTTGGAGCATATCAAGATTTAAACCTGGAGAATCAATGATTTTAATATCGATAACACCATTATTTAATAAACTTTCATCAATTGATCGATTATCTTTAATATAAACTTTTAATAATTTGAATTTTTCAAATTCATAAACTAAATGTTCTAAATCTTTTAAATTAAAAATTTGATAACTTGATTCATCATTAATATCATAAGGCATTTTGTTATTAATTGGAATTGCATGAACTTCTTCAATTGAATTATTTTCTTTAAAATCAATAACTTCACAAAATACTGATGTACATGGTTGTTGATCCTCTGGTAAAATTTTTCTTCTTAATAAAGCATTACAAAAAGTTGATTTTCCAGAATTTAAATCACCAGTTATAAATATTTTTGAATTAACATCATCAATTCTTTCCTTTATTGAATTTAAATGATTAATAATGTTATTTAATTTTGATATTAATAATTCATTATTATTTTTAATTTTAAAATCTTTAAAATCATTGAATTTAAGATTTAATTTTAATATTTCATAATCATCTTCATTATTATTTTCATTAGTTTCATTGTTTTCATTATCATTATCATTATAGAAAATTTTTAATTGATCTTCTTCATCATTATGAATTAAATCTTTCATTATAATACTTGTATTATTTATAATTCTATCTAAAGCAATTCTAAAATTATTATAGTACAAAGTATTCATATTTCTATTATTTGAAATTTCATTACTTATAGATCTTTTATGATTTGGTTCATATTCACCATTGATAAGAGTTGAACCTTCTAATTTATTTTGATCTCTAATATAGTTTAATTTTAAAGGTTCTTCAGAATTTACAATAGTTTTAGATTCATCACCATCCTGTTCTTTGCTGATATTGATCTTGACGTTATTGTCTTCTTCATCAAAGAAAGGACTGTCTTCCTTGTAATCACTATCAGACATCCTTAAAACTTTTCACAAAACTAATCTTTTGTGAATTTAAATTATAGGATTATAAAATAAAAAAATCAGATGGCAAAAAAAAAAAAAAGCAACGAAAAAATAACAAAAAAGAATTCCGACTAAATTCACGTGACTTTTTTAAAACCGGAATTCATTTCTCAATTTTTTTTTTTATAAAAAATTTAATTTACAACTCATCTTTCTCTCTTTTAAAGTAAATTCATAGAATTAAACAATGTCTTTTAGAAAGAGAGGTGAAGTAATTGGTGGTCATAGAAGCAGTATTCAACATAATGTTATCCCTAATACAATAATTGGTGGTAATAGAGTGGTACCTGGTGGTGATATACCTACAAATACCAATGTTAATGTTAATACTACAACATCATCAATACCTTCAATAATTAATCCAATTGAACCAAAAATTAACAATACAACTAATATACCTACAGTATTGGATTTACCTATGGTCAAACCATCTATTATTACATCACAGCCTACTATTTCCACTGGATCAATTCATTTAGACAAATTTTTAGTTCATAATGGTATTCCATTAAATTCATCATTATTAATTACAGAATCATCAACCATGGATTTTAGTTCAATCTTATTAAAGCTGATATCATCACAAGGTTATTATCATAGTAAGAAACATCTTGGAAAGAGTAAAGTTATTGTTTTAGGTAATGATGAAGATATTGAAATTTTTGAAGAATATAAGAGTCGTAAAGATTTAAAAAAATCAAAGATTAAAGAAGAAGAAAAAAAGATTAGTGTTAGTAATTTATCATCATCATCATCATCATCATCAACTCCAGTTACACACACAAATAATAATGAAGATTTAAAGATTGCTTGGAGATATGGATTAAATGATAACAATAAACAAAAACCTATAGTTAGTGAAGATAGTATTGATGAAAATTATGTTAATCAATTTGATATTACAAAACCTTTAAAATATAATAAGAATGATGTTATTCATATACCATTTAATTCTAAAGGTAGTTCTGTTTGTAATTATGTTGATATTTTAAAACAATTAAAAACAATTATTAAGAATAATCAAGATTGTATTTTAAGAATTATTATACCAAATTTAACAAATTTAATAATATCACAATTATTAACATCATGGGAAATGATTAGATTTTTATATTGTATTAAAACATTGATTAATGATAATAATAATAAATTAATATTTGTTTGTAATTTACAAGTTGATTTATTAAATTTATCATTTATTAAAAATATTGAAATTATTTTTGATACTATTATTAACATTAATCCATTTGATGAAGAATTAAATAAATATTTAACAAAAGTTTTTAAAAATGATTCAAAAAAATTATATCATGGTTTTATTAATTTATTAAAATTAAAAGGTAAAAGTGAAATTGGTGAAATGAGAATTATGATTAATGAATATCAATTTAAGAATGGACGTAAAAGTTTTGAAATTCAAGAATGGTCAATTCCAATTGATGATGAAGATGAAGAAGATACTAATTCAACAGATCCAAGTCATAATTTAATGACTAATGGTAATAATAAGAATAGTGGTGGTAGTTCATGTGGTGGTAGTATTGGTGAAAAAAAGAATAAAAAAAATTTGGAATTTTAAAATCTTTTTGAATCTTTGTTAGTGTTAGGTTTATTCTAAAATTTGTCTTTTTTTTTTTTTTTAATATGTCCTTTTCCAATGAGGATTTTATGAATCTAAATATTGAAATGTTGGAAATGTCTTGTCAAATTTATTTTCTAGTTTCAGATTTCTCTTGAAGCAGAAAATAACTCAATTTTGAATAATTTCTTTTTAATAATAAGATTTAAAGGTGTATTGTGTTAAAAATCTTTTAATTAATTATATGAATTATGAGGATTCTGATTGACATTATTTTTATAATTTATGAATTTCATGATATGAAGATAGGATTTTGTTTTATGAATAAGCAAACAAAAAAATTAATGATTTTTTTTTTCCCTTTTTTTATTATTATTATTATTATTTTTTTACATTGATTTAAGAAATAAAAAAAAGGTTTTTTTGTTAATAAAACCAAACTAGACAAAGGTAAAAACCCTAGCTTTTTTTCTTATGATATGATTAATTTATGAAAAAGTTTAGTTTAATCTTTTTGGTTTTGAGTATTAATGGTTAATTTATGATGATCATTAAATTTGTTAAACTCTTAAATTCTTATTTTTTTTTTTGGAATTCTTTTAATATAATTGTTTTTATTAACTTTATCATTGACTTCTTTTCTATTTATTTTATTTGAGATTTAAACAGAATTGAATAAGATGTTTAGATAGTAGTTTGAACATAATATAATATTTATTGTAAATGTATCTGGAATCATTTTTTTTTTTTTTTTTTTTGACATAGCTTATAGTTCGTTTCATTCTCTTGTAGTTCCTTTTTCCTATTTTAATATAAGGTTTTAGTTTATATATCATACGGTATACATGAGATATATTAAATATAGAAACATCAAGCATATATACAGATCATCAATGATTAATTATAGTAAGTTAAAATTAAAAATTAAAATCACCAGTTAAATTAACTTTCTAATATTCTCTATTGCTTATATAATCGATTACCTAATTTTTTTTTTTTTTTTTTTTAAAAATTTTTTTTTTTTTTAAATTTTTTTTTTTTGTGCCATATATATTACTAAAAATAGTATTAATTGATCCAAAGTATCAAACAGTGTATCACATAAATCACCAAATAGATCAAAAACAATCTATCAATGGTACCTGATTTATATAATTCTATTTGTTTCTGTGTCTAACAGTATCTCTATCTCTCTATTCTCTTCAACAAGATAAGTTTTTGAAAACATTGCTCTCCCTATTCTTTGTTATATATAATCTCAATTATTAAGTGAGAGGCACTATATTAAAATTTTCAGATTTCAGATTTCACTAAAATTACTCTCCAAACGCCAAAAAAAAAAAATAAATGAAATCTGAGATCTCGAGATGAGATGAGATTTAGATCGAGATCGAGATCTATGATAAAGTAAATTAGTATTTCTTTCCCTATTTTGCCGGACACAATGCAGAAAGAATTATTGAAGGGCCTTGTTACTTTGTTTGGTTTAATTAATAGCATAGAATCTTTTTTAAATAACTGTTGATGTATTTTTACTAAATTAGATCTACCTCCACTTCGATACTTTTTTTTTCTATAGTTTGTTATTTGTTAGGGAAAAAAAATAAACAAGGTAATACAGGTAAACTATCTAAACCGTCTAACTGTTTTTTAAATGCTAACTGATGATAGGGTTCGTCATTCGTCATTTATGCATTTGTATTTGTTATTTATTAGCTCTTTTTTTTTTTTTTCTTTAAAAAAATTTTTTTTTTTTCAAATTTTTTCAAATTAATAAGTAGCCCTTGATTACCGGATGCTATTAATTTAACTCCTTTAAGTTTAACTGATTATGCTATTTTATAAGCTTGTAGTAATCTTTGGATCAAAAATATTAGATCATTATATAAAGTTTGGGTTTATTAGGTTGTCTAATTTGTAAGTGAGTAATTAATTAATTAACTTGAAAGAGTTATTTTAACCTTTGACAGATATACTTTCCACCATTTAGCATTTAGCATTTAGCATTTAGCATTCATCTATTAACTATTCAAGCATTCATTGCTGCTTTTCAAGTTTCAATCTTAAAATCATCAAACCACGGATTAAATGGATTCAAGAGATTCAGAGATCAAATATTAATATGATAGATAGGTTTAAAAAGATCAATAAATCCTTAACCCTTACTTAATTAACTTTAACCCATTCAATTTAAATTTTTTTAAATTTTTAACTTATTGCCCATTAAAAAAAAAAATAAAAATTGGAGGAAAATTTTGTATCTTAAGAATCATTTAATAAGATCAAGGACTCAATGAACATATTATATATAATGATAAATAGTTAAATGTTAAATAGATGTAGGAAAAAGAAGTAGGTTAATTTTGATGATTGATCTTGTAAATACTTTTTGTAGGTCAAGAATTTTGAAAATTGAATTTTAAAAATTGAATTAAATTATAGCGCTATTTTGTTATTTCAATTATGAATTATGATAGTTGCCGATACTTCAAGTTCAAATTAGTAGCCCTCCTAATTCGTCATTGCATTAACACAATTTGTTGTGCATACATATATATATATATATCATCAACAAGAAAAGGATTTTTAATATTTTTAATTACAAGTATAGAACAAATTGAAAAAATAAAGAAAAAAAAATTAGACGAAAATTGAAGATCAAAAAAAAAAAACAACAACGAAAAAACGTATATCGAATTGAAGTTTTAACGTAGAATATTCTTTTGTTAAACTCTTTATTTTCTCTCATATTCAATAAATACTTATTTAAAAAGAATTAATAGTTGCATCATCATCATATAAAAATTACTAAAAACTCAATTAAACACCTAAGAAGAAAAAAAAAATTTCTTCGGCCAAGTCCGAAGCTTGTTGCTGGACAATCTCGCCAATTAACGCTTCACCAATTATCGATGACATTCCAATTGCAAATGCTGCAGAACTAATAATCAAGCTCCGCAACTACTAACACACTAAAATTTAACTAAAAAAAAAATCCAAAAATTGAACAAAAATTGAAGAAGCTTAACTTCAAATCAACACAATATAATTGCTGAACAAAAAAACAAACAAACAAAAACAAGCTGATTGAGCTAACTAAAGTGATTGATGATTGATGAACTGATAGCAAATGGTCAAATCTTAGTTAGTCCTACGCTTTATGCATCATCAATAACAACTACTTATTAGCTTCATAAATTATTATTTACGAAGACAAACTCTCAAAACTTGTCCCCCTTTTTTTTTTTTTTTCAACTCTCCAAGTCCAAAGACCTGTCAAATTACAGACAAGGACAAGGACAAATCTCACTAAAAAGGATGGCTTTACTTGAGTCAATACTGATTTCCGTCACTGCAAATTCCAAAATGTTTGTCCAAAAAGAAACCTAACAAGCGAATCTTAAAACTTGTCCTCAAAATTTAAGCGAGAACATCAAGATACAAACTTGTTCTTCAACTTTTAGAGCGATGTCTCATACCTTTCCAATTATGCAATGCAATGCACTCTGTATATCTGTTAAACACTGTTCATTTCTACAAATCTTTTTATTTTTCAATTCTTCTTTTTTCTTCTCTCGGAATTTAAGAAAAAGAGTTTAATTAGATTTTTTTTTTTTTTTTTTTTTTTTTTTTTTTTTTTT
>JAJMKZ010000377.1:14781-26524 GCA_030564005.1 Ruyongia tratensis | reverse complement strand
TCTGTTCTGTTCTAGGTCTGACTGCTTTCTTCACTTTTTGTGTTTTAAGATATAGATGGCCACATATATACGCGGTTAGAACTTTAAGAAAGAAAGATTTAACTCCATTACCTAATTCATTCTTTGGTTGGTGTTATGCATTATACAAAATTACTGATGATCAAGTACTAGAGAAAAGTGGTCTTGATGCATATGTCTTTTTAAGATTTTTCAAAATGTCAATTAAATTGTTTAGTGTCTATTCATTAATATCATTTACAATTATTGGTCCAATTAGATATTATTATACAGGTTCTTTTGATAGTGATGGTATATCTTGGAATGGTCAATGGCTTTCAATATCAAGAAGAATAGTGGTTTCAATTGCTAAAAAGGATAAAGATGAACCTTTATTAGAACAAGTGAAATCTGGTTGGATGTATACAGTTTTTACCTATATATTTACAGGTTTTGCACTTTATTTCTTATGGCAAGAAACTGAAACTGTTGTTTCAACAAGACAAAAATATTTAGGTCAACAAGATTCAATAACTGATAGAACTATTTTGGTTAAAGGTCTTCCTTCAGAATTTACTCCTGAAGATTTTCATTCTGATGATAATACAACTTTAATTCAATTTAATGAAAAAAATTTAAAAAGATATATTGAAGAATTAGGTATTGGTAATGTTAGAGATATATTTATTGCTTATGATTGGAGAAGATTAAGTACATTATTTAAAGAAAGAAATAAAATTATTAGAATTTTAGAAGTTCAATATTCAAAATATTTACCATTAGATGTTCAAGTTTATACAAAGGGAACACTTGAACCATCAGTTATACCCTCAAGTATTAATGAAACACAACCTTTATTTAATAAAAAACCTTTAATAAAATTAGGGTGGTGTGGTTTATTTGGTGAAGAAGTTGATGCAATTGAACATTATTCCCAAAAATTAATGAGTATTGATGATGAAATTAAAAAAGAAAGAGATTCTGCTAAAAGAATAAAGAAACAAGCTGTTTCAGCTTTTATTACTATGGACTCTGTAGCATCTGCTCAAATGGCAGCACAAGCAGTTTTAGATCCAAAAGTTAATAGATTGATTGCAAGATTAGCACCTGCTCCACATGATATTCGTTGGGATAGTTTTTCATTATCAAAAACTGGTAAATTGTTAAGATCAAATTTAATTACTTTAGCAATTGGTGTTCTTACTGTTGGTTTAATTTTCCCTGTTATTTCATTATCAACTTTAATTAATTTAAAAACAATTCAAAAATTTTGGCCAGCTTTAGGTGAATTAATCTCAAAATCTGATACTGCTATTTTATTAGTTGGTTTGATCCCACCTTATTTATATACTTTGTTAAATGTTTCAGTCCCATATCTATATATGTTTCTTTCAACAAAGCAAGGTTATTTATCAAATGGTGAAGTTGAATTATCTACATTATCCAAAAATTTCTTTTATATTTTCTTTAATTTATTCTTAGTCTTTACGTTAGCAGGTACAGCTTCTAATGTTTGGGCTTTATTAGGTGATACAACTAAAATTGCTTTTGAATTAGCAAATTCATTAAAGAATTTATCATTATTCTATGTTGATTTAATTTTACTTCAAGGTTTAGGTATGTTTCCATTCAGATTAATTCAAGTTGGTGATGTCTTTTTAAATTGGTTTATAAGAATATTTTATTGTAAGACTGCAAGAGATTATAGAAAATTATACTATACTCCACCAGTATTTGATTTTGGTATTTTATTACCTCAACATATTTTGATTATGATCATCACTATAATGTATTCAGTTTTATCTACCAAAATTGTTTCTGCAGGTCTAGTCTACTATATTCTTGGTTATTTTGTTTATAAATATCAATTATTGTACACAATGGTCCATCCTCAACATTCAACTGGTCAATCATGGCCAATGATCTTTAGAAGAATTACATTAGGAGTATTTTTATTTCAAATCACAATGGCAGGTACTTTGGCTTTAGAACATTCATTTATTTTATCAATTTTAATTATTCCATTAATATTTGCTACTCTTTTTGTTGCTTACACTTTTGAAAAAGAATATTTACCTTTATCATTTTTTATTGCATTAAAGGCTATTGATAAAAAGCTTGATAGTGAAACAAATACTGATAATGAAGAATATTTTTCCCCAACATTGGTGAATATTAGTGAAGATTTATCTAATCCTTTATTAAATCCTGTTGTTTCATCAAATTCTAATGTTATGAATAAAACTTTGACAAGACGATTAAGAAAGAAAGGTAGTACTGTTGATGAATTAAGAGAACAATATAAAACATACTCATGTCCTTATATTACTGATCCATTAGATGGGCCAATGATTGGGTTTGAAGGTGATTATGTTCAACAAATTCAATATGATTCTAGATTAGATGAACATATTATTAGAAAATCTTATAATATTTCAGAATGGGAATGATTGTTCAAATTTTTTCTTTTGCTTCTTAATTCTAAAAGTTTTTCTTCTCTTGGTGAAGGATCTGTTAAATATTCAGGCTTCTTGACTCCAAATTTAGGATACTCACAATCATATTCTGCTGTTGAACATCTAGAGCAACGAGGTTTTTGTTCATCACATTTAAGATGTCTTAATCTGCAAAGGTAACATCCCATATTAGATCTTCTTACTTTTGCTATTCTCTGAGTTCCCTTTACAATAAAAGGTTTCTCTTTTTTAGAGGATGTTAATTCTTCAGGTATTTTTTCAAGAAATGATGAAGAATATGACCTTTTATGAATATTATGTATTTCTGTTTGTAAAGGAGACCCAAGAGACTTATTTTGTTCTTTGTTTTTTATTTCTTGTTTTGGTGAGGGCATAGTATGTTTGTTATTCTCCATATGTATTGTTTTTTTTTGATCTCTTTGGTAAACTTACTATATAAATACTATCACTATATGAAATATTTTTTGCTAATGGTATTTTAGAAATTTCTGGAGATAATCCAAATATAATATTTTTCATAAAATCTGTTTTTGGTGTAATTATAGGGGATTTTGGTTTTTCCCAATAATGATAAGTTATTAGATTAGGAGGTGTCCTTGGTAGTTGTTGTATTGATATATTGTTAATTTTGTTTATGTTATAAATGTTTGTTTGATTAATCTGTTGTTGATAATTCCATTGAATTTGTTCATTTGTAAAAGATCCCATTAGTGGATGTCCAAACTTATTCATCAAATGATTGTTGACATTGATTTTGTTGTCTTTTTCATAATTAACATTTGGAGTATTATAATAGTTAATATTATTTTGATAATAATGATTGTAGTTATTCATTCTTCAAATTATAGTCTAAAAGATTAAGAACAAAATGACCAAACATCATTATTTTACTATATATATATATAATTAAACATGAAACGTCCACATAAGATTCAGTCTCAATGATAATATCTATTTGGAACCTTGAAACAATGATGATACTTTGACTATTTTAATTTGCTTTAACTCATCCACTATTTATTTGTTGTTTTGGGTGAGATTTGAAGAAAAAAGTCAAAAGAAAAAAGTTTTAACAAATTTGAAACAATTAAAAGTCAATCTCAAATAACAAATTTATTAAACAGAGTAACTGTTTAACCTTGTCAAGTATCTCTATCATATTCAATCATGTCCAGTCAACCAATTACTTTTGTTACAGGAAATTCAAAGAAACTAAAAGAGTTTCAAGCCATTGTTGATGATGACTCAGTTTTAAATAAATCTGTTGATTTAGAAGAAATTCAAGGTTCAATTGAAGAAATTTCAATCAAAAAGGCTAAAGAAGCTTTCTCTATCTTGAAAACACCAGTATTAGTTGAAGACACTTGTTTAGTGTTCAATGCATTATCAAAGCCAGGTGTTGATCTACCAGGTCCTTATATTAAATGGTTTATGACATCGGTTGGTATTGAAGGTTTACCAAAATTATTAGAAGGTTTTGAAGATAAATCTGCTAAAACTGTTTGTACATTTGCTTATTGTGATAGTTTAGATTCAGAACCAATCTTATTCCAAGGTATAACAGAGGGTACTATTGTTGAAGCTAGATATAAAGGTGATGAAGTTTTTGGGTTTGATCCATGTTTCTTACCAGATGGATTTGATCAAACATTTGGTGAAATGGACAAAACCTTAAAGAATTCAATTTCTCATAGATCTAGAGCTTTAGAAAAGGTTAAAGTATTCTTAAAATCAAGAAAATAATTAATTAAAAAAACTGATTAATAAAGAGATGAAAAAAGAAAGTGATTTAAGGTTTTTCAAAACAATTATCTACAATGAATTTATAGAAATTATGGTTTATTTATTAATTAATAAACTCTATAATACAGAGTGAAATCTAATTTATAATAAAGAAAATTTTTTTTTTCTTCAAAGTATCACATTTGAAGTTCATTTGTTACGCCTTCAGGATTATTTGTTTTCCAACTATCAACCCAAGAAACGATTCTTGTAACATTTGAATCCATTTCATCAGTTGTATTTGAAGTTAATTCAACAATAATTTCCGGAGCATAACCATCTCTAGCTTCCTGTAGAACAACTTCCATGATTTCACAATCAATATTTTCTTCAATCTTTGAATCTGTATAATCTCTTTTTTTTAATCTTTCATATAATATGCTATTATCAACTCTAAAAACTACAACAAGGTCAATCAATCTTTCTGGGAATAAATCATTTGCATGCCAGTCAATCAATACACCTCCCTTTTCTAATAATGGTTCAATAGCATCAACTACCTTATCATCATCAACAATATGACAATTTCTCTCCTCATCAAACCCATCGTAACAGTTATTAACTTTAGCAAATTCAGTGATATTTATATGTGTAAACCCATCTAACTCTTGTAGTAAAAGTTCACAGTGACTTGATTTACCACAACCTGGAGTACCAGTGACGATTATATTAGGCAACTTTCTGAATGACATTATTCTTTTGTTATTTATTTTAACATTTTAACTTCTTTAAAAGACCATTTATAAAATTTTAATATTAAAATCCGACCATTTTTTTTAATTTTTTTTTTTAAAAAAAAAGTCGGAATTCGTTTTTAAGATTTTTTTTTTTTTATCAACACAAAAAAATCCAAAAGAATCAGAATTATAAATTTTTAACAATTAAACAAAAAGATTCAGAACACTTAAAACTACACAATGAGCACATGGGATATAGAGGATAGGAAGGGCATAAGCACGAGTGAATTCCCAGCTCTGAGCTCTACACCAAGTTCAGCATCAAAAAGACAAATAGTAACATCTGCAAGCACATTGAAGCCTCCAGGATTAGCATCTAACATTGACATAAAAGAACAACAAGAACAACAACAACAACAAATTGATAATGTTAATAACATTAATGGTACAAATTCAAATGCTGCATTCTCAAACAATTCTATATCAAATAATAACGTAAATTCTTCAAAATCAATTGAATCAGAACCAATAACAGATTTAGATAGATATGGATTAAAAGGTTTATTAAGTTTAATTAGAATGGAACAAACAGATCAAACAATTGTAGCAATTGGTACAGATTTAAATTTATTAGGTTTAAATATGAATAATAAAGATAAATTATCAACAACTTTTGCATCACCATGGCTTGAAACTTCAAGAAGTGAAGTTGAACCAAGTTTTAAAACACCAACTATATTTTCAAAAATTAATAATAAAGCTCCATTAGAAGAAAAATTATCTTCATTTACTGATGAAACTTTATTCTATATTTTTTATACAAAACCAAAAGATTATTTACAAGAAGTTTGTTCAAGAGAATTGATGAGTAGAAATTGGAGATATCATAAAGATTTACAAGTTTGGTTAACAAAAGATCCTTCAACTGAACCAATTCAACAAAGTCCTCAAAGTGAACGTGGAATTTATATCTTTTTTGATCCTCATAATTGGGAAAAAGTTAAAAAAGAATTTATTTTGTATTATCAATCTATAATGTCTTAATAAATGAAAATAATTAATAAATTATTTTTTTATGCTTTTTTTTTTTCTTCTTTTTCTTTTTTGAAATATTTAAACAAATTATAGTAGAATAAATAAATATTTCAGCAGTTATAATAACAAAGTACTTACTAAGTTTAGTGTGACGTATTATTTGATAAGTAAGCACGATATATCATAATAAATCTACTTATATTATAGCCTTCAAAATTAAGAATAACTAAATGTATGTATAACATGCCTATATATATTTAACATTAACATTATATCTGAATCATTATTTTCAACTTCTTTCTTTCATTTAATATTATTACTTCTTTCTAAACTTCTCATCATTTATTCACATTGTATCAATTTATATAATTGTATGTTTTCTAAAAATTTTGGTAATATCATTAAAATAAAAAAAAAACATACAAAAAAAAAATTCATTGACGTATAATTTTTGGGTAAGACTATTTATAAGTAGCATGGTATCTCTTACCTCTGAAACCATAGATGAAACGATTTAATTGATATACTTCTTGTGGATTTGAATCATTTAATTCCCATTTTGTTGAAGAGAATAAATTATCAGATTTATCCATTAAAACATCTAAATCTTTTTCAAAATTAGTCATTAACCATTCCCAATCTCTTCTATAATCTTCTTCATGATATGATGTAACAAAGATAGGACATTTACTTTCTAATAGACCTGCTACTGTTTCATTCCAAAGGTTATGATGATCTTTAAATCCAAAACCTGGATGGAATAAAAAGAAACAATCTAAATAAGGATCAAATGGAAAGAAATCACCTGCTCTATGGTATACATGAAAGAAATCAGTATGATGTACGATTGTTAATTTATCATCAATTCTTTTTTTAATTGGTCTTTCAGATTTAATATATTGTTTCTTTTCTGAATCATAATAACATTCAGGACCAATAAAATGAATTTCAAATTCAATTCTTGGGAATAATTGAGTAAATTGTTGCCACATATAAGGAGGAATATGACCATCAGCTCTTGCACCAACTAAGAATAATCTTATTGGTCTATCTTTTAATGATGAAGTTCTTAATTGTGGGTATAAAGAATATCTTAAAGCTGCTAAAGATTTTAAACCTTCTAAACTTATTGAACCTTTTGGTTTTAAAGAATATGGAGAATATTGATATAGAATTGAAGCCATTGTAATTGGATATGATAAAAATTTTGTAATAATTGCTAATTGAAATTCATTATCCATTGAATTAAACATTCTTGTAAAAAAAAATAAATCCCAATTTGATAAATTTATTTGTGCATCACGATCTTGTTTACCTGGTAAATTAAATTCATTAAAAGTTCTACCAGATCTTAAATCATGTTCATAAATATTAACTTTTTTTAATATTTCATATTTTTTTGAATTATGATAAATTTTATCATTTTCCCAAGCTTCTTTTGAATGATGAGTTGGAATACCACTTAAAGGACAAGTATAAGTGATTTCTTTATTTGTTACTGGACATTTAGCTAAAGCCTTTATTCTAGCAGCTCTTTCTCTTAAATCTTGAGAAGGAGAAGAATCCCAAGGAAAGAATCTATTTTCTACTGTTGGTTCATCTGGTGAAGTTCTTTCATCTAAAGCTAATACTTTTTTAACAAAACCTAGAAAAGTTCTTTTTGATGTGCAAGAAGGAAATATAAATTCTTTCTGTACCAATCTTACTGTATTACTAGAACAAGATTTCAACATTATAGATTGTTATTATTTAAATATTTAAATATAAAAATTAAATTTATTAGATTTAATATAAAAATTTTAATTTTTTTTCGGGAACAAAAAAAAAATTTCGTATTAAAAATTTTATTACCCTCTGTGGTGTTTTGAGTTTAAATTTCGATTATTATTTTAGGATCTTGTTATAGTTTGATTATTTTTAATAATTTTATATAATATAATTATAGTTTAGATTGATTTTGTAACTATAAATATTTAATTTTAAACATAATTTTAATTATAGTTTTTTAATAATTTTAATTTTTATTTAAAAAAATATTTCATAAATTTTTTAAAATTGGTTTTTTTTTTTTTTTTTTTTTTTTTTTAAATTTGTCGAAAAAAAAATTATCAACATTAAAAATTATAAAAATTTAAAAGGTTATTTTTTTTTTAATTAAGTATTTTTTCATTAAGAGAGATTAATTCTAATTCTAAAAGATTTATTATGTTTCTTAATAGATTAATATCTTGTAACAATGGTAGAGTGGCCATGGCCATGGCCATTGCTCCAAGATTTTTTAAAGCTTCACTATCCACCACATTAAAACCATCGCCATCATTTTTAATATCGTCAACATCATCATCATCATCATCATTAATGAATATTAATAGAACTATGTTAAATCAATTTGATCAAAATAACTTAAACAATAGATCAATTAATGAAAATATTCAAAGTATTTTAAATCAAAGAATTAATAATAATAATAATAATAATAATAATAATAATTTGATATTAGAAGAAGATGAAATAACAAATAATTATAATTATAATTATAATATAAATAATATAAACAATAAAATCATAACTGATAATATCAACAATGAAGAAAGTATAACAATGCAAATGATTGCTGTTATTAGAAGAAGAAGACTTCGTATGAAGAAGCATAAATTAAGAAAGAGAAGAAGAAGAGATAAAATTTTTTTAAGAAAGCAAGGTGCTAAAAGAAAAGCAAAGAAAGATGCTAGAAGACGTAGAAAATTATATGATTTATGATATGATTTAAACATAATTAAATTTAAAATTTAAAATATAAAATATTTAAAGATGATTTATTCATTGATTTTTTTTTTTTTTTTTTAAAAAATTCTTTTTAACAATTAACATTCTTGTATATATTTAAATTTTTTTTGTTAAAATTTTTAGATTATGATTTAATATTATTTTACTTATACATACAATAACAATTTAGAAATAAAAATAAAAATAAAAATAAAAATAAAAATAAAAATTGAATTAAAAAAAATGCATAATAATTTATATAACAATAAATGATTTAATTTAATTTAATTTAATTTTTTTTTTTTATTGTATTAGTTATTAGAATTTGAAAAAATAGTTTTTAAAAATATATATATCTTTTTTTCTTTTCCTCTAATGAGATAATTAAACATTTGATTTAAAAGTAATTATATTTTGACTTTTATATTCAAAAAGTATTAATAAGTAATACAATTTTGATGATATAGATACATTCTTTAATCAATATAATTGAAGATTTGAATTTATGTTTAAGATTCAAAATCAAAAATTGAAAAGAGACAATGACACAAAATTAAGAGGGGAAAAAAAAGAGAACAATTAATATAAAACTATTATACTCATTATACAATAAGGTATATAAAAGAAAAGAATTTAATAAAAAGAGTTAACTCAATATAATAGAATAGAATATAATATAATATAGAATAAAATAGATTAAAAATAATAAAATCACGTGACCAGGAACAAACTTCCTAAAATGGTAAAATTCTCCAATTTTTTTTTTTTTCGTAGTGAAGTCCGAATTAAAAAAAAACTAAAAGAAGTTAAAAAGAGAGTAGTAATATTTGAATTAAAAGAAGTTGATATAAAAATAAAATAAAATAAGAAAAGAAAAGAAAAACACTAATAAACTACATCAATAATCAACCAATCGGAGTGGTCAAAAGAACTGGGATTATGAACCTTCAAAAAAGGCTGACAAAAATCAAAATAACGTAAAAAAAAAATTTTAGGCAGGAACTCAATTTTATCGAATAAGAAAGAGATTTAAACCTAATTTTATAATTAATATTATATTCATTACTTTAATAACTATTAATAATTAACTATTAATAATTAACTATTAATTATTTATTTATTTATTTTATTTAATTTAATCAACAAAAATTATAAAAAAAATTTCACTTTTTTTTTCGCAACGGAATTAAAATTAAACTCCTATTAAAAAAAAAAAAAAAAAAAGAATAAAAGAAAAAAAAAATTATATAAATATTCATATTATTTCTCCATTTTTAATTTTTTTTTTTAATTCTTTTATCTTAATTAAATTCAAATAAATTTAAATTAATATAATGTCTACTGAAGGTCAAATCATTACTTGTAAAGCTGCCATCGCTTGGGATGCTAAAGAACCATTAAAGATTGAAGAAATTGAAGTCTTACCTCCAAGACCTCATGAAGTTAGAATTAAAATTACTTATACTGGTGTTTGTCATACTGATGCTTATACTTTATCTGGTGTTGATCCAGAAGGTGCTTTCCCAGTAATTTTAGGTCATGAAGGTGCTGGTATCGTTGAATCCATTGGTGAAGGTGTTGAAAATGTTAAAGTTGGTGATTCAGTCATTTGTTTATATACTGCTGAATGTAAAAAATGTAAATTTTGTAAAAGTGGTAAAACAAATCTTTGTGGTTCTGTTAGAGAAACTCAAGGTAAAGGTGTTATGCCAGATGGTACTTCAAGATTTAGACATAAAGCTTCTGGTAAAGAATTATTACATTTCATGGGTTGTTCAACTTTCTCTCAATATACTGTTGTTGCTGATGTCTCTGTTGTTGCTGTTAATCCAAAAGCTCCAATGGATAAAACTTGTTTATTAGGTTGTGGTGTTACTACTGGTTATGGTGCTGCTACAATTACTGCTAATGTCCAAGAAGGTGATAACGTTGCTGTCTTTGGTGCTGGTGCAGTTGGTTTATCAGTTGTTCAAGGTGCTGCTCAAAGAAAGGCTAATAAAATTATTGTTATTGATTTAAATAATAGTAAAAAAGAATGGGCTGAAAAATTTGGTGCTACAGATTTTATTAATCCAATTGAATTAAAAGAAGGTGAAACTACAGTTTCAAAATTAATTGAATTATCTGATGGTGGTTTAGAATTTACTTTTGATTGTACTGGTAATGTTCATGTTATGAGACAAGCTTTAGAAGCTTGTCATAAAGGTTGGGGTCAATCCATTATTATTGGTGTTGCTGCTGCTGGTCAAGAAATTTCAACAAGACCTTTCCAATTAGTTACTGGTAGAGTTTGGAAAGGTTCTGCATTTGGTGGTGTTAAAGGTAGAACTCAATTACCAGGTTTTGTTGAAGATTATTTAAATGGTAAATTAAAAGTTGATGAATTTATTACTCATAGACATCCATTAGAAAATATTAATACTGCTTTTGAAGATATGCATAATGGTTCTTGTATTAGAGCTGTTGTTAACTTACATGATGATTAACTAGTGTCGAAGCTATAGATAGTTTTTATCTCTTTTTATATCATTATTTTTGACTTTTGTTGTTTTTTGTTTTTGTTTTTTTTTCTTCCAATGTTACTTACCTTTCATATAAAACTTTTAATTCTTGTGCATTAATAATGTTTATTCATAATTTATTTTCCAAAAATCTATAATATATAAGGATCAAAAATATCATCAATATAATCGAAAACTTTTTCTTTACATTATAGATAAAAATTAATTTTAATTAATTTATAAAAATTACTAAAGAATTAAAAAAAAGAAAAAATATTCATACTGTTGTTGATTTTGATCTTAATTCAACTAATTTCTTTTTTAATGATTCTAAATTACTTTCACTCTTCTTTATATTTTCTTCAGTTGATTTAATTTCTTTTGTAATAAATTCAATTCTCTTATCTAAATTAATCTTTGATTCATCAAGATCTTGTGGTAATAAAACATTATTAATTAATTTATATATTTTATCATTATCTTTACAATTTTCTAATTCCTTTATAAC
>JAJMKZ010000377.1:0-14681 GCA_030564005.1 Ruyongia tratensis | reverse complement strand
GGTGGCAAAATAAATTTTTATTCAATATTACTTATTATTAATTTAAAAAGAGAAATAAATAGTTTTATTCAGGAAGTTGTTTAAAGATGGTTGTACGTTCTATGTTATATTTTATATTTGCCTAATTGAATCCTGCTCAGTGTACTAACAGCTACATCTAGTTCAAACAATGGGAGTTAAAACAACCAAGACATGAGTTTTATGAAATTAATAGAATATCATCAATACCAAATATAACAATACCTGATATACTAATAAACAATAAAGATATACCATTGATCATATTACCAATAGATGTTATAAACTCTAAAACAGTTGTTGGAGAAATAATAATACAAGAAGATTTAAAGAGTCATGAAATTAATACTGAAGAATATGATGATATAACTTTACAATTATATGAAACTTCAGAAATTGAAATTAGTAAATCAATTAATATTAAAATTTTAAAAATTAATGATTTATTTAATTATATTATAATATCAACAAATTTAAATCCAATTATTTATAATCAATTATCAAAAGAATTTTTAAAAAATAATTTAAAAATTTTAAGTATTTGTAAAATTAATTCATTAAATAAACTTTTATTAAATGATTATAAAAATTTAGAAATTCCATTTTATACAACTGAAATATCTGCATCATTAATAACATTTAGTCAAATTTTAAATAAAACAAATTTAATTGAAGTTGTTTGTATTAGATCTGATAATGATTTTATTTTAACAGATAGTCAAGTTGAATTAATTAAATTTTTAAATAAAAAATTTGGTTTTAAATTAAGAGAAAATAAAACAATTGATGGTTTATATTTATAAATTGATTAATTATTTACAACTTGAATATAGTATATATATAATAAAAAATTATAGTTATAATCTTGTTTCTGTTGTTGTATTTTTCTCATGTCATTTCTTTAAAGTCATTCATCATAAACTGTCATTTCAATATACAAATAGGTATAGTAATATATTAAAAGTAAATAGTAAAAAATGTTTTTGTTTTTTTTTTTAACTCTTAACCTCTAGTTAATTGACTCTTTAATAAATTTGAACCACTCTTTAAACCATACCAAACAAATTCTTCTAAATCATTATATAAAGTACCAGCCTTATCTAAATTATTAATTTTATCTTCAACTAATTCCATTGCTCTTTCCTTATCTTGACCCATTAAAGTTTCTAATTCAAGATAAATCATACCAATACTTAATCTTTTTGAATACCATTTAAAATCATTTGAATTATCACCAGATAAATAACAAATTTCATCACTTAATTTATTTAATTCTTCTAAACCAGTTGAAACATTTGGAGGTAATAAAAGGTAAGTTTGTAATTGTTTTAAATGATCTACATAAGGAGAATTCATTTCTAATCTCTTTTTTAAAATAAATTTTAATTTATCATTTTCATCATTTAATTTTTTAAAATCTTCAGTCTCTGTAAAAGATTTTAATTTCAATCTATTTTCAGATAAAAAGAATTTAATTAAATCCATTGTACCATTAGTGAATAAAGCTTGAATTGAATCACCATAACCTAATTCTCTTGAACTTTCTAATATTGATTTATGTTGAAATCCATAAGTTGGAACATATTTTAAAGAATTATTTAAAATTTTAAAATGAATTGGTGAATAACTGGCAGCATCTGCATGTTCAACGGAATGGTATAATCTAGTCTTAATGACATTGATTGATCTTCTTGTAAGAGCAACTCTTAATCCAAACATCATTACTCGTTTTCTTGTTTTTCTCTTCTTCTTGATATTTTATTTTGTAAAGAAACAATTTTTAAATTTTTTGGGTTTTTTGGTTGTTGTTGTTTTTTTTTTTTATTATTTTATTTTATTTTTGAATCGAATCATTTTTTTAATTTCCTAATGAAGTAATTCCGTTTTGGGACTGAATTCCTGTTGTTGTTTTTTTTGACACAATTTAACTACAATTTAAACAATTAGAACAAATATTCAAACCATATCCATTAGAATTTCTATACAAGTACTTGTTCAATGCACTCATTCACTCACTCTCCCTAGCTGTTCTAGGCATAATATTCTCGTTCCAATACGTAAACCATATAATTTAATAACTTTTTATCCTTTATCTTAACTATTTAATTTAATTTAATTTAACTGATTTTAATTTAAATCAATTAAACCAAGTTGAATTCACCCTTCTTTTCATCTTCTGTTAACTCAATAACTTCAACATCTAGATCACTATCGTTATATTCTTGTAATCTATCATCGTCATCGTCATCCCTATTTATATAACGGAAAGCATTCTTATTCCATTTAAATCCTTGTGAATTATATAAAACTAATGAATATTTTGGTCTATTTGATCTACTATCATAACATCCATATGAACTCTTTGATATATCATAAACAAAATATTCATCTGATGTTAACATTGTTTCAGATAAAAATAATTTTCTTGAATAATCAGCACTTGATGAACTACTTGATCTTCTTGTCTTTTTAACAATCTTTGTTGTTAAATTAGGTGATGTTGTAACATTTTTGAATTGGGGAGATAAGCTATCTGTAGAATTTTTAAGTGTAGGTGTTGGATTTATATCTGTATTAGGTATTGTGCTCATTGTATTTGACGATACTTGTGACATTGTATACTTCTACTTTCTACTTTTTGGGGGGTTATTATATTTTTTTATAGCAGCAAAATTAGAGGAAATATATATCTAGACTTCCCAATTGGGTAACAAAAGTGTACTCCATCTATGATAAGGTAAATTAAAATTAAAATTAAAATATAATTATTGTATCATTATTAGTCTATATTATATAGTTTTGCTATATAAACTAATCTTTAGATATTAAGGTTAATGATTTACCATAGTTTGTACCTTTAAATAAACCAAACCATAGTTCAGGAATTTTTGAAAAGTTTTCACCTGAACCATCTTCAATAGTTTCTAATTTATCAACTGGTAATTGACCAGTTATATATAATTTTTTAATAGCTTCAAGACCTTTTGGAAATTCAGCTTTATCATCAGAAACAATAAAACCATCAAATCTTAAACTTTTTAAACAAACTAAATATAAATTACGAACTGCAAATTTAGTTGGATCATTATAACCTGCAATACAACCAACAATTACAACACTACCTCTCTTTTGCATAACATTTAAACCAACTTCTAAAGTTGAACCACCGACTTGATCAACAAAGACATCGACTCTATCATCACCAATAGTAGTTAATAAATTATCTGGAAACTGATCAGTTTTATAATTGATTGGAACAACAATACCTTCTGGAACTAAAGATTTAACAAAATCACATTTAGCTTCACCACCAGTAATAGCATAAATCTTTTTAGCTTTAAATAATTTATGAGCTAAAATGATGGTCCAACTACCAACAGCACCTGCAGCACCAGATACTAAAAAAGTTTTACCTTGATCTTTTTCATTATCTAAAGTTAAATTTGCATGTTTAACTAAAGCAAAATAAGCTGTTAAAGCTGTCATACCAAAAATTGACATAATATGAGATAATTTTTGAGGATAAGGTTTTGGAATTTTATTAACAACAAATGAGTTTTTAACATTTATTATTCTATATTCTGACCAACCTGAAGAAGCTAATAAAATATCATCAACATGAAAATCTTCAGCATTAGATTTCAAAACTTTAACAACGTTTAAACTTAAAACAACATCACCTTTTAAAGTAGGAGGAACATAAGAATCTTTACTTGGGTTTAACCAGACTTTTTGAGCTGGATCATTTGAAATATAAAGTGTTTTAATAAAAATTTCATCTTCATTTAATTTTAAATTTGATAATTCATCATAATTTTTTGTTGTTAATTCAAAAGTTGAATCAGAAGATGAAGTATCTAAATTAATAGGATTTACAGCAGTTGGTGGGTTTTTCAAGACCCATTGTTGAGATTTAATTGACATTTTGTATAGTATAGTTGTAGAATTGAATGGTAAAATGAGCTACAAAATCAAAGAAGAGGAAAATAATTTTAGCTGTTTTAATAATAATACATTGAGGAGTTTTGAAAACTTTGAGGTTTTATCGGCGTCGGTATTAAATCGGGATTTGCAGGTATTTCTCGTTAATCATCATCATCAACTACTATAAGAGTTCCAGATAGACTACTTTAGAATAACATAATACCATTTGCATATATACGTATAATATTTAAATAAACAAGCTGTTCTATCCAAGTTTTCACAAAAAAAAAAAAAAAAAGAATTTGAATTTCGAAAATCATCTTTAAAAAATTAATTATTGTAAATCTTCAGAAACTTTAGTAATGTATTTACCAATATTATTACCATAGAATAAACCATTCCAATATTCAGGAACTTTTTTAAAATTTTCGTCAGTTGAAGCATCAACGATTGTTTCTTTAATCAAACTAGTATCAATAATACCATCTGTAACTAATTTTTCAATTCCTTTTAAAATTTCATCAACCATATTTATATGATCAAGTAAAATAATACCTTGAATTGTTAATCTCTTTTTAACAACTTGAAAATAATTCTTAACATATGAATTTTCAATATTATTATAACCTGAGATTGCACCAATTTGAACAATTCTTGAAAATGGTGCTAATTTATTTAAACAAAGATCTAAAATATTACCACCAACTTGATCATATAAAATTGTTGATTCTTCATCAATAACAATGTTTTCAAAATTTTCTTCAAATTTAGGATCTTTATAATCAATTGAAATTACATTTGAACCTAATTGTTCAACATATTCACATTTTTCTTTACCACCTGCAATACCATAAACTTTTTTAGCTTTAAATAATTTTGAAACAATTTGAATAATTAAAGAACCAACGGCACCAGCAGCACCTGTAACAAGAAATGTTTTACCAAAACTTTTTTCATCATTTAAATCTAAATTTGAATAATTAAAAATGGCATCATATGAAGTCATTGCTGTTGAACCATAAAGACTTAAAAATTGTGATAATCTTTCAACTTTTGATAAATCAGCTTTATAAGTTAATGGTGCACTTGGGTCATTTAATTCATAACCAACGTTGATAATATTATATTGAGACCAACCAACTGATGTATGAATAAGATCACCTTCAACAAATTTCTTTGAATTTGATTTTAAAATTTTAGCAATACCTCTTGAAGGACTAATTGAACCTAATTTTGTTAAAGAAACATAATTTTTACCAGCATTCAACCAACCTTTTTGAGCTGGATCATTTGATAATAATAAAACTTTAATAAATACTTCACCTTTTGATAGATTTAAATTATCTAAATCATATTCTTTTGTTGATAATTTAAAAGTTGAATTTTTAGGATCTGAGTAATTTAAATTGACTTCACCTTTAGGTCTTGAGTTTAATAACCATTGTTGTGATTTAATTACAGTCATTTCCTGTAAGTTTGGTATTTATCTAATTGAATGTTGTAATGTCCAATTAAATTCTGTTAGAATAAATAAAGAATAAGCAACGATTTATAAACCTTTTTCTCCCCCATCAAATTTAATTTGTAATCAATCATTTTTCTGTTGAAATGGCAGATCAAATATCAAATCTTAAAACATTAACCATATTGGATAGAGTTGTTAGAAATGGCTTTACAGTATATAGTTTGTGTTTTACCATTATCAAATGATTTTACTCTGTATTTCATACTTCAATAATTTCAATTTAATCTTTAAAAATTAAATCTAATAAGTACAAGTATGGGGAGTATAAAAGTATAACTAACTACATAATAAAATCAATGATCAATATAAAGTTTTATTGCTTTATTAAACAAATCAAGACAGGTATAGAGCTAATATAAAATTTCAAATCTCACATATTAGTGACTAGATATTCTCTGTTTTAACTGAAACTCTGCAGCTTATTTGAGCTTCATTGCATCCTTTGTAGCATTTTCTCTCAATTTCTCTTTATCCAAATGTGGTTTTAATCCATGATTGTTAACATCATTAGTCTTTGATGATTTATCATGCTCCTTTTCAAAATCAATTTTAACAGGATTTGTATTTGATGAATCACTTAATCTACGAATTCTATCTTGATTTTGTGAATTATTCAAATGTTTTTCGTCAGTATATGTTGTATTTGCTGGATCTTGTAAACGAAAACCTTTGTAAATATAAGAAGGCATGATGAATTATTATAGTTTATAAAGCTAAAACAAAATTAGAAAATGAAGAATATCGATTTAATTTATACCTTTAAAGAAGTCATATTATTCAATAAGATGTCATTAAAAATCTTTATAAGTTTGCTGTTTTATTTAATTGTGCGTTTTAACCCCGAAATAAAAATATATCTACTTTAAATAATCTCAAAGATAATATGTTTAATAAAATAAAATCAAGTATGCTAAAAAAAAACAATCATATTTAGTTTATGAAAATAACACTATATTTTTCTACCAAATTAGATAGTGTGTAAATACGTAAAAAAGAAGAATAGCAAATTTTAACTAAAAGAAAATTACAAGCTCATTATTAAATAAAACTTGCTTATCAATAATTCATTGATCAAGGGTATAATGATAATATTGCAATTATTTTAGTGTGAAAGAATGAATTAAGAAGTTTCATTAATGATACCAAAATTACCACCAATCCAAGAGTTGAAGAAATCTAATGAATTTTCTGGTTGATCATATGGAACCATATGACCAGCACCATAGACTCTTAAGAAAGTAAAATGTTTGTAATTCTTTACCTTACCAACTTCTTCACCATTAACTTTCCATGATTTAATCTTAGATGAACCAAATTCATCAGAACCTGACCATGGTAAAACATTTGTCCAAGCTTCATTACCTAACCAATTACAAATGAAATCTTTATCACCAGCATAAATCAATACAGGTAAATCAGATTCTAACAATGCAGTAACAGCTTTATGGTAAGGTTTCATCCAATCGCCTGCAAACAAGAAATTTCTATTGACATCAAAATTACATGATTCATAACCGTCAACTTCAGCACCTAAAGCTTCCATAACTTCTGGTCTATTTAAATATTGATCAATATAATCCAAACCTTTGTAACATAATGAACCACTTTCACACATTTCTCTAATATCATAAACATTACGACCAGTTTTTTGATAAGGACCCATTTGAGCGTTATTACAATAAATTGCAGCAGGGACACATGACCAAACAGATTGAGATTCATAACAGGATTCAATTAATGATAAACAACGTTCTTGTGTGCTCAACATGTTTTCACATTCTTCTTCTGGTAAAACAGATGGTTCACCACCTTCACCACAAGCCATTGGTTCATAATATTTATATTGAGTTAAAGGATCAGTTAAACCATTACCAATTAAAACTGAAGTTAAATTGAAATTACGGTCATCATGAGATAAAATTTCAGAAGCGAATACAGGAATATAATGACCAGCATAAGATTCACCAGCAATATGGAAATCTAAATTACCATATTCAGGGAATTGTTGAAAGAATAATTCTAAAAAGGCGTAAACATCTTTACCAGCAGCAACGGTATCGGTAATTGAACCTGAAGAATAAGAGTAACCAACATTAACAGGTTGATCTAAGAAAATGACAGAAGCATTTGAATTCCAAGAGAAATCGTTATAAATAGGTTTAATATTTTCACCAATTGATGAAGGACCAAGTTCAAAAAATAAACCAGTTAAAGAAGAACAACCTGGACCACCATTTAACCAAAGAATGATTGGGTCAGTTTTTGGATCATTTCTTGATTCAAAGAACCAATAGAAGAAATGTTTATCTTCATCTTCAACATCTAAATAACCAGAATATTGTTTAACAGTATCAACACCTAAAGATTTTGGTGTATTTTTAACTCTTAATTTGTGGAAAGGAAATTGTTCAGCATTTTGAACTTGGAAATCCCAATTAGTAGTTGATTTATGATGAGGTTTTGGATTTGACCAGATTTGAAGATTTGAAACAGCACTTGGGAATCTTAAAGTTAATTCAGACCATAAATTTTTAACATCTAAAGGTAAGCTTTCGAATGGGATATTTAAAGCAGAACTTGCCCTTGATAAAAGGTTGGAATTATCATTCAGAAGACTTTGTTGAATTGAAAATGAAGAGACAGAAGTGGCTAAGGCCAAGGTAGTGGTTAAAATAGCAGAAGTAGATAATTTCATTCTAAATACTTTGATGGAGTTTTATTAAAATGAATGCAGTTTTGAAATAAAGAAGTAGTAAAAGAAATAAATTAAGGAGCAATCTTTGTATTTTGTGGTTTCCTTAAAAAAAAAAAAAAAAAAAAAAAATGAAGCTGGTTATGGAGATTTTGAGGTCTACGTGAAATGGCTGTAAAATTAGTCAAGATTGTGTCTATGACTTGAGTGCATCTTAGAACTTAAGATTTCCTGATTTATTTAGCGTTATTACATGACTTATATATACAAATTTTATAAAATTATACTTTAAAATCTATATGATTATTCTTCTCAAAAGAAAATATGTAGTAATTCTCACGGAGATAACAGAAATTTTTATCTCCGGAAAAGAGTACTTATATCTATTGTAGAATTTAAAGTATTTTAAAAAAAACTAAAAATAAAGATTTCATAATAATTGTTCATTTTGACTTTAAAAATACTATTACAAGATTAAAATCTTCATATAAAACTTAGTTTTTGATTTCAGTATCATATTTCAAGTTTTGGTTCTTAAAGTTGCTTTGATAGATAAACTTTTGGTAAAATTATGCATTTTGAAAATTTTTTTATAGATGAATATTTCTCAAAGTATCTTAATCTGCTAATTTTCCCACTATACATTGATAGAATCAGCTTTAGTATTTAATTTTTACAAGAAATAATATTATAATGGATACTTTTGATACCTTCCTCTTATATTTTTTGTCTTATTTAATTCATGTTTAGTCTTTTACGTATATTTAGTAATCACAATGTACGACCGGGTGCTTTACAATATAACGTCTGAAGAAACTGATATAACATGATCTATCAATAATTAATATATATGATAACGTGACAAAAATCTAAAAAATACAAAAAATACAGATACTTTTATTTTAACATCAAAATTCAAAGACAACTTTACCATTAGCTCTATGAGTTTCTAATACTGAAATTGCTTTCTTATAATCTTCAAGTCTATAAAATGAATCAATTTGACTCTTAAATCAATAGATGATTCCATAAATATACCTGGTAATTGAATAATTATGAATTTTGAAACTGGAACAATTTAAAAATGAAGGTAAAAGTTTACTAATTTAACCACTAATATTCATTAACTTAAAAGCTGTGTCTTTGTAAGAAGCAATATTATCGCCAACAATAGTAACATAAGCGCCTTGCTCATTCTTTGTCTTCAACACGTTTGAAATAACTGGGAAGAATTCACTATTACCAACTGTATCAAAGATTAAAGCAAAATTTTCATTATCAAATTCTCTTTCAATTACTTGTAATGCTTTCTTAACAACTTCTTCAGTATCATAGTTTTTAACATATTCAACGCCAATTCCTTTAACATTTCCATTTGATTTTGATGAATCGATCGATTCAGTATCTTCAACATTAGAAAGTTTTTGAAGAATTCTTTTAAATAATTTGACACTGAAGTATTACCACCAATAATTAAAATTTTATCACCCTCTGTTGGTTTCTTATAATATGTTAACATTGAATATGCTGTAACTTAGACCAATGGGAAAGCTGCTGCATCAACAAAAGAAACATTTGCTGGAATTTTAGGAAGACTTATAGTAGGTTTAGTATTAACTTTCAAATATTCACTCACTGTACCTTGACTAGTATGAGTTGTATCAAACAAGCCACATACTTTATCACCTTTTTGATATTCTATTATGTTTGAACCAGTAGCAGCAACAATATTTGTGAAACCTCCATTAAAACCTTTTGTTGATTTTTTAAAATAACCTAAGACAAATGAAGTATTATAAAGAATTAAATCAACTGGATTTAAAGCAGCAGCTTTTAACTTTAAACAAAATGTCATCTGGTCCAATATTAGTTGGAACTTTGAGAATAGATTCAACTATTTCTAAAGGAGTTTAACTGTCATATATTGACAGTTATTTAAACTTGATTTCTTGAACATCAGTTTAGGTTGAGATTTTAACAGTGTATTATATGAAAGACAAAACAAATGATCAAATATAGCTTAGTAGAACTGTAGAACAAATAAAAATTGGGTAATTCTTGAATAAAAAAAAATCTTGAAGCAAAAATCAGACTGATAAATGTCAAGCTTCTAAATTTAATTACAGTAAAGTAAACTACAAATGATAATACAAATGAAAGGGTTTTTACTGTTCATTATAGATATTCCAATTTCAAATAAATAATCACGTGATTATCCTATAAAATTTTAAAATTTTAGAAAATCATCACCAAAATTAAAATCATAAAAAGAATATTATTTATTATTCAAATTGTACTCCAAAGAGCATCAAATAGTTTCAAAATGACCGGTCCTAAATATTTTCAATTAATTGAAATCACTTTTATTGTTCTTGCCCTTATTGCTGGTGTTGAATATTTTAAATATTCTACTAGAATCAATTATGATTGGTTCCATTGTACTCCTCAAATTTATGAAATTGAAAACTCATCCATTAAACAAGTAACTGCAGTTGGTGGTCCAAGTTGTGATAAAAGAGGTCAAGTTAAATCTATAACAAAAAAGATTTCACGTGAATTTGATCCAAACTTAGAAGAACAAGCAGTTCTTTTCTGTATCCGCGAAGATGGTGATAAGATCATTGGTTATGGTGCATTAGAAGTTGATGAAAAGTTATTGAAAGATACTTATTGCTCAAACATTATTTATTGGTAAACATTCCAATAAATTTATATTTCATCATAATCTTGCATTATCAATATTTGACCAAGTATTTCAATATTGAATACAAAAAAAAAAAGCACACACTTACACACGAAAAATAACTTATCTTTAGTTTTATAAAGAGAATGTTGAATCATTATTCATTTATTATTACCCCCCTAATTCTTCATGTTCCTTCTTAAATTAATTAATTATTTATATTAGACGTCAGTCATTTGTTATCTACTTAATAATTACAATTGTGGTTTTATTTATCATTCACTCAAGTCATAATATTTATTGTAGACTTAAATCTGTTATTGACCTGGATTACCTTCATCATACATAGGACATAGTTTATTTGTTCTGATGTGACCAATAGCGCCACAAGTTGCACATTTTCTTGTAGTACTTCTACCTTTACCAACTCCCTTTTGTGATGTTGAAGTTGTACCATTTGCGCCTGCTTCTGCTAAATTGGTGGAACTATTGTTTAATTCCTTATTTAACCTTCTTGCATTTCTACGTTCTTGATTCTTCTGTAATTTGGCTAATTGCTCTTCTAACAACTTCTTATTCTTTTGATTCTTAATTTCATCATTAGTTATAGTGATTTCATCAGGTATAATATCTTCTTGAAGTTTTGCTTTACGCTTTAAATATGAATTTATAATCTTTTCATCATTAATAATTTCAACTTTTCTTTGAATGATACCATTCTTATCCCTAACCATTCTTGTAATTTTCAAAACTTTTTTATTTGAAGAAAAATTGTTTTCTCTCATTTGTTCTTCAGTATTTCTATAATCATTAGGGTTGTTCACCATTAATCTTTTATAATTTTTTTCTGCATTTGCTGGATTTGGATCACTAAGTCTATGGTTTTGATTTTCCCATGTTTTAGCGATTTCTTCATCATATGCCTTTTGCTGAAGTGCAACATTATAACTATGACCATTAGATTCAAAACTTTTAAAACCACCCTTCATTGAAGTCTTCAAAAATGAAAATGGTCTACCTTCTGAATCACCATGAATTTGTAACATTGCTTTGCCCTGTGTTGCATTTATAAAGTTTTTAGTTAAATTCCATAGTGCCATTTCATTTTCTTGATCATTTAAATCACTATCATTGGAAATAATCTTATTATTATTAGTAGTGTTCTCATTACCATCATTTCTTGGTATGTAGAACTCATCATCTTCTAAGTTTTGTTGACATTTTTGCATTGATTCTAGTAATGTTAAGTCTTCAGGTGTTATCAAGCTTTCAGTATTGGTATTTATAACTCCATTAGTTCCACCATTAGAATTAGCATTGTTTGATGAATTTTCTTTAAGTTTCCAATAACCTTGATCTGGACCAGATCTTTGGTATTCCATAAATTCTTTTAATCTTTGTCTATTTTGCATATCATTTTGATCTGGAAAATGAACAGAAATATCTTTAACCAATAGTCGTTTTTCAACATTTCTTTTCAAAATTCTATAAACAATTAGTTTTAACCTATTCTTACTAGCTGTTGTAACTTTTCTTGAATGTGGTCCAGGAATATCAACAACTGGAAATAATTGACCAATAGTAAATATATGGTCTATTGGTTTAATGAAGAACTTGTTATTACTACCTGCACCTGAACTTTTAATCAATAAGAAATCACATTGATTTGGTTCATGTTTAAAAATTGGAGCTCTCACTAATTTGTTATAATAAGTAGATACAATTTTTCCTGGTGGTACAAAACCAAAGTTCCAAAATGGAGATTTATCTTGAACACCAAGAATATTTGTTTCACCAATTGGTAATTTTTGTCTTGAATTATCCTCATCATTGACTTTTCTATAATAATTAATAATTTTTGAACCCATACCAAAATTTGGTATTATAATTGGTAATTGATCTGAATGCTCCATTAGAATAGTTTGACAAGTGTCAGTTAATGTTAAATCAAAAGTTTTATTAAATATTTCTTTAATTTCTTTACCTTTATCTCTCTTTCTCTTTCTGATTTTTAATTTATTGAATTGAACTAATTGATTCTTTTTAATTTTGAAGTTTGGTCTATGAAAGTTTCTTAATTGATTTTTAGTCAATTTAACTTTATAGTAAGGTGATTGTAGTTTTGATGCAGGAAGGGAATGCTCAATATTGAGGTGACCAATTGTTGATCTAATTTTACTATTGTAATTTTCTTTTAATAAATCATAATTTTTATCATTTGAAATGTTGAATTTTGAAATCAATGAAATCTCATTTCTTGGAATTGAATGATTATTAAAATTGAAGATAGTGTTGGTATTATCGGCATTGTTCTTATTGACACCCAATTCAACTTTATTTCGAGAACTAGACGAACCTTTACTTATCAATAAATCTTTTGGAGATGAATTTAAGAATAAAAGATTTGGATCATTAAAATCTAATTTAAGTGTTGTCTTTAATCTACCTTCAAAGATATCTTCATCTTCATTTTCAATTTCATCTTCGTCATTACCAATAAGATTAACATTCAAGTTTATATCCAAATAATGCTTCTTCTTTGATTGAGTTTTGTGATGATTATTTGAGTTTAAATTTGAATTAGGGGATAATAAATTACCACCAGTTATTGAATCATAATCCCAATTAAAAGTTGCCAATATCAAATTGTTATTAATTGTTTTCATACTATCATCATTGATTAAAAGTTTATTTTTTTCTTTGAGGCCACCACCTTTAAGTTTTTGATCTGCAAGTGGATCATATGAAGATGGTTGTTCTGGTTGAAGACTTTGTTCAACTGTAATCAATCTTTTAACTTGAGAATTTGAGCTGGAATTCACAAAATTATAAAAACTTGATGAATTAATACTAATATTTTTATTATTTGAATTTGAATGTGCAATAAGTGAAGATTTAAAAGATTTTCTATCATCAGGTTGAAGTTCTAATTGTACTTTGGTTGGAATTAATGGTTTTACATGATTAGGTTTATGGAATTGATAATTTATTTTTTTTGGACCAAAAACTGCATTCATTTTTAAAATTTTATCTTGTTTAAAAGCAGGATAGTAGTATTTCAATAAAGCTTTTTGAAAATTCAACTGTTCAAGATCTTCTAATCTTTCTTGTTCCTCTTTGTTCTCTTGGTCTGCTATTTTTTGTTCTTGTTCAGCTTCTTGATTAAAATCATCAAAGTCATGCATATCACCAAAATCATCATGGCCATGATTATCATGGTTGTCAAAAAGATCATCAAATTGACTATTATCATCTAAATCAAGCTGATTGGCATCACTTTCTGTTTTATGATGAGATGCCTGTTGCTGTATTTCATCTTCATCATCTGCAAGTTCGTCGAAGTCTTCAAAATCAATGGCATCGTCAGCGTGGACAGTAGTAGAACGCATGTTTAGCACATCATCCATCCCACCTTGATTCCAGTCAGCATTAATGGCCTTGTAGTAATCCTCATCCTCCTGGCTTTCCTTCACCATGGTCTTTTGATGTCAATTTGGAAGTTTAACCTTTAGTATTAGAAGGAATATTCCTTTGTATTTTTATTTTGGTTTTGGAAAAAAAAAAAAAAAACACAACAAAGAACAACAAATATTTTAATATCAATCATATCAACCAACACAAGTAAAGCAGAACAACTATGTCAAGAAACTCTCTTTACGCACAATCACTAGTCAGAGCAGCACAAACACACACATCAGATCTAACGTCTTCTGGGGAAGCATCTGCTCAGCTTCACTGGGAAAGACAATGGTACTCTCCTTCAAAACCACCTTCAATTGCTCTAGATGCTACAGTCAATAGTATAAACTCTTCCAAAAGTACTACTCCAAATCCTACAA
>JAJMKZ010000376.1:0-35147 GCA_030564005.1 Ruyongia tratensis | reverse complement strand
TTATTATTATTATTATTATTATTATTATTATTATTATTATTATTATTATTATTATTATTATTATTATTATTATTATTATTATTATTATTATTATTATTATTATTATTATTATTATTATTATTATTATTATTATTATTATTATTATTATTATTATTATTATTATTATTATTATTATTATTATTATTATTATTATTATTGTAGAGAATAGGTACAAATAATTTGAAAAAATGAATTTTATAAGTCTATAGAAGAATTTATAAAAAAAAAATAATTTATGAATATATTAATTAAATAAAAAGTTTTATAAAAACTTTAATTTATTAAAAAAGATTTTTAAATAATAATGATAAAAATAAATAGTTTATAATAAAAGAAATTAATTTAAATTCAAGAACATTATGTTGATTTGAAGTTTTAAATTGAATAATAATTGTGGTATAAAGTTTGGAATTAACAAAATAAAATAAAATAAAATAAAAAAAAAATAGATGAATATTGTGTTGTATGTATGTATGTTGGATTTTGATGGAGGAATAAGTTGTTTTTATGGTTTGGAATATGAAGAAATATATTAAGTAAAAATATATTAAATATTATATTTTTTTTTAAAAAAAAAAAAAAAAAAAAAAAAAAATTTATTTTAAAACATAATTGAAAGTAAATAAAAAAAAAAAGGTAAATAAAGAATAAAAATTTAAAATTTTTGATGTTTGGTGGTGAAAATAATGATAAAATTAATAAATTATTCTATATCTAAAGAATAATTCTTTTTAGATAATTTACCTCTTAACCATTTACCATAGTAATAGAAACCAAATGGAATTAAAATCATGGCAGAAGCAATAAAAGCTAATAAAAAACTAGCCCATCTTAAACCTAATTTATGATACATTTGAGTAGTAAATAATGGGAAAGCACCACCACCAGCAGATCTTAAGAAAACTTTAGTAGCTAAAGCTGAAGAAGCATAAATGGCATAACAATCAATGATATAGTTATTAATTGAATAATAAATTAAAACCATACCAAAACCAAAAGCAATACCTGCAGAAGCTGGACCAACCCAAATAATACCATTACCTGAAGTTCCACCTAAGATCCAAAGAGCAGCAGCAGCAAATGGAGCACCTAACATTGCACCTTCTAATCTATCTTCTGGAGTCATTTTTCTAATTTTAGAATTTTTAATATATCTTAATTCAAAGATTGGAGTAGCAATTAATGCAAATATAGCACCAATTAAAATTGGAATCATCATTAAACCAATATAAGCATCATTATAATCATATAATTCAGAAAAAATAACTGGATAAGCAAAAAAGAAAGCATATAATAAAGCATAAATCAAACAAACATAAAAACACATTAAATTTAATACTGGTTCAGTTATAACAAAATAAAGAGGTCTAACTAAACAAGATTTAATAATTTCATTTAATGATAAACCTTGAGCTTCTTGTTCAGTCATAATTTTTGGATTACCAGTTTCATTTCTTAATTTTTTAGCTCTTTTCATTAAAATAACTGGTGCATAAGTTTCTGGAACTAAAGTTGAAGAAATCCAAGTAATACCAGCAAATGCTAAATTAACCCAAATAATAACATCAAATCTATTAGTTTTAACAGTTATCCAACCACAAATTAATGGACCAAATACAGGACCACAATATGGACAAAATGCAAAGAAAGAAATTGCTAAACCTCTAGTTTCAGTTGGAAACATATCAGCAATTGAACCACCAACTAAACATAAACCTGAAGAAGCCCAAACACCACATAAAAATCTACAAACTAATAAAGTACCAATATTTTTAGCAACAGCACAAGGAATGTTAAATATAACATAAAGTAATAAAGAAATAAAATAAACTGGTTGTCTACCAATTTGTTCAGATAAAGGGGACCATAATAAAGGACCTAAAGAAAAACCAAAAACCATAAGTGAACAAGTTAAATTAGCAACTTCAGAAGAGACATGATATTTATCAGAGATTAAACCTAAACCACCAGTAACACAAGAAGAACCAAATGCAACAGATATAACTAAAATTGATAAATTAACTGTATAACACCATTTTATCCAATTTGGCCAATTATGAGGATTATCAGGATCATCTTTTAAGAAGGTAACGAATTCTATTTCAGGATCAATATCATTATTAAGAAAATTTTCTTCACCTTCACCTAAATTCAAAGCAGATGAAGATGATTCATCTTGTTGTTTCCCACCTTTATCAACTTGATCTAATTCATTTCTATTAATAAAATTAGTTCTAGTTCTTTGTAATGATAAATTATTTCTACCAATTGAATGAAGAGTTGAAACTTTAACTAAACCAGTATCAGTTTCTAAAGTATATTCTTCTGGGAAAATTGGGTTTTTAACAGGAGGAGAATTTAAATTTGCACCATTATTTAAAGAAGGTTGAGATTGTATACCTAATGAATGTAAAGATTTTATAGTTTCTGTAGGTACTAATCTAACATTATTTAAATTTGTAGTTTGAGATTGTAATGAAGATAAATCAGAAGTTGCATTTTCATTTGGGATATATGCTTGAGGGTTTATTTCAGAGTTGATTGATTCCACATCTGAATGTACTGACATTATTTATTATTTATTAGAATTTATGAGAACAAAAAAAAAATGACAATGAAATTGATGGAATAAAGGTTATTAAAATATTCTCTTTAATTTTGATTTAATTTTATAATTTTATTTTAATTTTATTTTCAGTATGTTATGGAGATGAAATAATTAAAATTTTATATTATTTTTAAATAAATAAATAATTAAAGGTTAATAAAAGTAATTAAAATTGAGAGAAAAGTAAATAAATTTATATTATTTTTAAAAAAAAAAAAATAAAAAAATAGAAATTAAATGAAATGACTTTTTTTTTTTTCTTTGTTTTTTTCTTTGTTTTTTTCTTTGTTTATTTTTTTTTTAATTTTTCAATTAAATTTTTCAATTGAGATTAAAATTTAAGATTAAAATAAAGTAGAATTTAGACTTTTTAAAGAATAACTTTTAAAATATATAAAGATTAAAAAGAATTAAAAGAAAGAATTTGTTTTTAATTTTTATTTTTATATTTTTAATTATAAAAAAAATTTTTAAAAAAAAACCACCGCGGAAATTTTTTTAATTCCGAATTGAGAATTTTTCAAAACAAAAATTAAATATTAAAATTAAAATTAAATATTTAAATTAAAATATTTGAAAAAGAAAAATTGATAAATTTATAAAGAAAACATCTAAAATAGTACTATTATATTTATTAACTTTCTTCTAACTAATTTTATATATTGTGTGGTATTATTATTGTATAACAATTTCTTTTGTTCTCATCTCATCGCTTCTCCAGATTTTTCTTTTATATTTATTTACTAAAAAAAAAATTAAAAAAATTAAAAAAAAAATAGTATATTTATCTTGATATAATAATAATAATAATTAGTAATAATAATAATAATAATAGTAATAATAATGTTATAGTTATTTTATATATAAATAAATATTTGATTGCTTAATATTTTAAATTGCTAGAAATAAAAATAAAATAAAATAAAATAAAACTTTGTGTCAAAATTTCAAATAAAAATTTTTTTTTTGAAATTAAATAAAGTACATTTTATATTTAAAAAATTAAAACTTAAATGTAAATAAATAATAAAAAATATTTAAATTATTTGATAAATTAATTAATTATAAATAATATTAAAAAAAAATAATTTTTAAACAATATTAAATTAAATTAAATATTTTTATAATTGGTATTAGGAAATAAATATATTTTTTCTTTCAGTTAACTCTGGAAGTCACGTGAATTATAAAGGTTTATAATCAAAAAAAATTTTTTTTTATTTATTCATTTATTTATTTATTTTATTTATTAAAAAAGTATAAAATAAGGGAAAGAGTTAGTTTAATTAATTCAAAAGGTTATTAACAATATATATATATATATATTTTTTCTTATTTAATTATCATCAATATTTAAGAATCTTGATTAAGAATACCTTGTATTTTAGTATTTTTAAAATGATCTAATTCCTTTTGTAAACCTTGAATAAACTTAATAGTATCCTTTCTTATTAATTTCATATGATTCTTATATTCTAATTCTTTAATCATTGTTAAATCAATATCATCTAATTTAATTAATCTTTTTAATAATTCTTCTTGTAAAAAATTAAATCTATATTTTTGTTCCTCTTCTTCAAATGTATCATGAAATTCATAATATTCATCAATTTGTGGTTGTAAATTTGTCTTAACATCTTTATCAATATCTAATAATAAATCTTTAACTGTTTTTTTATGTTCATGTTTGTGATGATGTTTATTTTTATTTTGACGATATGGTGCATCACCTGGATTGGTGCCTCCAAAGTAGTACAATGTCCCTATCAATAGAAGAGTGGATATACCTACACCTAATCCTAAATACAATTGTTCACTAGTTAAACCTTCCATATTTTTTTTTTAAAGTTTTAATTTCTACAAATTTTTTGTTTAAAAGTTATTTGTTTTTTCATTTTATTTTATTTTATTTTTGTTGTTGAAAAACAAAAAACCAGAGAATTTTCTGTCATTTCTCTTTAAAAAATTTGTTAAAATAAAAGTAAAAAAAGTTTATTTATAATTGTTTTTGATTTTATATATATATATATATTATTATTATTATTATTATTAATCTTCATCAGAATCTTCTTCTGCTTCATTTAACCATTCAATAAATCTTCCAACTTGATCATTTTCAATATCATATTTATCCCACCATTTTAAAATTGAATCTTCTTCTAAAATATCTAAATTATATAAAAGAATAATAATATGTGGTAATATTTTATCACCAATTTCCATTTTTTTTATTAAATCATATAAACACTTTAATAAATCAATTTGTTCTTCTTCATCAAATACTTGTCTTTTAAATAATGGACCCCATTGTTTAAAAACTTTATCAACTGCTTCTTTTATACCAAGTGTCTTTGTTTGAATAAAATGATTGGTTCTATTTAATAATGATTTACAAGTAGATTGTCTAACTTCTTGATACGTTACATTCATACTCATTCTTAATGTGTTTAATTCTAATAATGCTGTATCTAAATCATGATTATTTTCCATTGCTCTATCTAATGTTGCAATAGCTTCTTTTTCAAAATTTTCTTCTTCATAATCAGTCATTATTGAAGTTGTTGAATATGTTCTCTTCTTTTTATGTTTAACTTGTGAAATTGAAATAATTGAATCATCTGATAGGTTTAAATCACCCATTTGATACATTAATGAATTAACAGCTTTAATTTCATCTTCATCTGATGATGTATCACTTTCATATACAAAACCATGACCATTTGGACCAACTATTTCATTGTTTTCTTCTCCTCCTCCTTCTTCTTCTCCTTCTTCTTCTTCTCCTTCATCATCATCTTCTTCTTCAAAATCATCATCTTCAATAAAACTTCTATTTAAATTTTTTACAGGTTTATAACTAATTCTAATATCTTTACCAATTTTTTGATTATTATCAATTTTAACATCAAAACCTAAAACTGCACCTTTATCTAAAATTGTTGAATTACCAATTGAACAATTTGATGCAATAATATTATGATCAATTTTACAATTATCATCAATTTTACAATTATCCCAAATATAACTATTTTTTATAGTAATATTTTTACCAATTTTACAATTTCTACCAATAACTGAATTTTCAATAATTGTACCATCACCAATGATTGAATTTGTACCAATCGCTGTACATGAACCAATTTTACAAGATTGAGCTAAAATAACATCTTTTTCTTTATAAACATGTTTTGATTCATATGAATAAGTTTGATTTGATAAAAAATTTGAATCTGGACAAATTGGATAACACCATCTTGCTAAAATATCTTGAGAGATTGAATCATAAGTTTGCCAACTTTCAACTCTTGCAGCATAATATTCATCAGTTATAAAAGCATATATTGTCTTTTTTAAAATATCACTTGATAATATACCTTTAACAAAATCTTTTCTTAAATGTTGATAATCAAAATTTTCTTGAAAAATTGCAGGAACATGAGGTGAACAAATATCAACATGACAATCAATTAAATCATTTCTTAAAATAAATTCATCAACATTTTCTAATAATTCAGGATCAATTGAAATTGAAGTCTTTTTACCATCAGCTGGTGGAATATCTTGATAGTAAAGACATCTATTATCTTTAGAGTTTAAAATAAAAGTAGCTGGATCGGCATGTGATCTAGTTCTATGTAATGCACTTGCTTGTGTTAAAACCATTGTTGCAATATGATCTTTATCAATGGCACGTCTTGATTTATGATATTCTAAAACTTTATCAAATTGAATATTTGTAACAACATCACCCGATACTAATAAGAAATCACCAGTAATTAAGCCTCTATTATCTAAATCTCTCATAGCATCACCAACAGATCTTGATTCTAAAGTCATAATAGTTTGAACTTTAAATGGTGACCAAGGAAGATTCCATTTTGATTTTTCAATATATTCTTGAATTTGATCAGCATGAGAACAACACATTAAATAAACTTCATCAACACCTGCTTTGGCTAAGAATTCTAAAGTATATTCAATCAATGGGACATTAGCTAATGGTAAAAGACATCTTGGTTTAACAGATGTTAAAGGCATGAATCTAGTTTCAAAAGAATCTGTTAAAACAATTGCTTGTAAACGTTCATCTTTAACGATTTCTTTTTGCTTTTTGTTATTCTTTGGGGGCATGGTTTACAAAAGATTCAATCCACTAGTGAAATAGTTAAGATATAAATGAAATTAAAAATGTATTTAAAGACAAATAACTTTTGAAAACTTTAAAATAAAATTTTGATGACTGTTTAATTTTTTTTTTATGTTGGAAGAAAAAAAAAAAAGAAAAAAAAAAAAAAAATTTTGGTAGACGTTATTGACACGTGAAAAAGTTACAAAACAGGAAATTGGCAGAACCACAATAGTAATTGAAAAGAAAGAATATAATAACATTTTTTTAAAAAAATGATGATCTTTTATCAAAACTATTACTTATGGTTATTGATTAAAAATGGTTACTGTAAATTATGGAATTTAATCCTTACTAAAAAGATGGATTTTTTAAAGAGTTAGAAGGTATTTCTAGGTCTAAAAATGAATCTTTGAGAGCAATTAGTAGCTGATGTTTCTAAATTTTACTTATTCAATTCCTCTTGATCCTTTTCCTTCAAGGTTAAGTGTATTGCTTGATTTTAATTTTTTTTTTGTTTTTTGAGAATGTAAATTTTGAAACGATTGATGAAGTGATTAAGTATAGAATTTAATTTTTTTTTTTTTTTACTTCTTTAATTCATTATATAAATTTCATAATAACAAATATATTTTTTACCTACATTTTTTTGCAATCAAAAAAATGACATTATAAGTCAAACATCTACAAGTTTTACTGAGATTTAAAACCAGTATTGACTTGAGAAATAAGTCATACTATACAAAAATCTATAAATAACTGCTTACCAGATTACCAAAGAATAAAATCTCTAATAAATTTTAATATATCTCTTATTGACACGAATTTTTATTTTTAAAAAATGGCAGAACACCAATATTTTAAATTTTGGTGTTTTTTTATTTTATTTTTATTTTTATTTTTTTTTTTTTTTTATTAGAAAGATGACACAGTCTTTTAAATTAAAAAAAAAAAACGATAGATAAAACGAAGTAGAACATGGCTACCAAGAGATTGATGCAAGAGTACAGTAAAGTACAGAGTGCATTAGGTAAAAATGATGAGTATAGAAACATTTTATTGTTGGAACCATTGAATGATTTATTTAATTGGAAATGTAAAATAAAGGGGAATAAAGAATCTCCTTATAAAGATGGAATCTGGGAAATTGAAATAAATATACCTTCAAATTATCCAATATCACCACCAAAGATGAAGTTCAAGAATAAAATATGTCATCCTAATGTTAATTTTAAAACTGGAGAAATTTGTATTGATATTTTACAAAATCAATGGACACCAGCTTGGAATTTATTATCAACAGTTTTAGCAATCAATTTATTATTACAAGATCCTGAACCTAATAGTCCTTTGAATATAGATATATCGAATTTATTGAAAGAAGGTGATATCAAGGGGTATAATGGTTTGATTAGATATTATACTAGAAAATATGCAATGTGAATTGAGTTTTATTTTTTTTTTGCTTATTTGTTTATTTATTTATTTATAATGTTATCTTAATGATTTTGTGTGTGAGTTGTGTTTTCTTTCATTTTTAATTGTATAATAGATTTAGAAAAAAAAGATAGACTTGGTTTTTAATTGTCTATCTGTGTTAGTAATAATAATAAAATATACCATCAATAACTTCTTTAGGGATGAATTTAAAAGATTTGTAGAAACTTACAAGATAAAGGAATTTTAAAAATATTTCCTGATATTTATTTAAAAAAGTATGAATGAATATAATAATAATTATAGAGTTGTTAAAAGTGTAGTTTTCATATAAATTGTATAGCAAAATATTAATACGATATAATATAATGAGAAACTGGGAAGTAAAGAAAAAAAAAAAAGGTCAAAGAAATGAAATGGATGTAAGGAAAAAAGGGATGATCAAAATATTTTGTTTATATAATAAAGATACAATGAAGAAAACAAACAGACAAACAACAAAAGTGATCAATCAGAGTATCACTGATCATATAGTAAAAAAAAAAAGAAAAGGAAAAGAAAAAGTTATAGTAGCACCAATTAAAAAAAGAGTAGTTGTAGTAAAATTATTAAATAATAATTATTTACACATTAATTGAAATAATTATTAGATAAGAATCACAAGGTCATTAATTCATCAAAAAAAAAAAAAAAGAGGTAGAATAATAAATAATAAAAAAATAGGTATTTTTTTTAAATTAATTACCAGTATTATTATAACCCATCAAAAAATCTAAAGCATCGCTTGGAATCTTTTTTAAATTAGCTAAATGATTCTTTTCCCTTTTAATCTTTTTCAAATGTTCATTAAATGCTAAATCAAAATCTGGATTATATTTTAATTTTTGTAATGGAGCTGCACTAAATTCTTTATGAACTAAAGCTCTATATAAATCAATAGGTATACCTTGTAATGGATCAACTTTTTTATTTGATCTATTCGAAGATGATGAAGAATCACGGAATGCAGAGTTTGAAGGAGAATAGATTTTAGAGTTGAATAGATTTGAATTATTGGAAGGTTTTGGAGGTAAATAAGATTTATAACCATCAAATATAACATTACTTAATGGTTGAACAGTTGTTATAAGATGTGGGATTAAAAATGATTTAAGTTGATGATCTTCTTCAGTGTCTGGTATATTTTGATTGGCTGTGCATGATGAAGATGAAGAGTTTGATTTGAATCTTTTGGATATGGTAAAGATTGAATTTTGAATATTATTTTGTTTCTTTAATAATTTTGAACTTGTATTTCTTATCATTGTTTTCTTGTTATATTTGTAATTTGTAGGAAAGTGATAAAAAGTAGATAAATATGAATTGAATTAACGTTTATATTGTTTGTGCTTTGTAAAATTGTAATTATTTCTAATCTTTATTGATGATGACAAAAAGAAAGGGGCAAAATAAACGCAATCACAAATTAAGGTTACTTAAGGACAACAGAAGCTGTTTGAAAGTTTGTGAATTAGACAGTGAAGAGTAGCGGTAGAGTAAAAGTAGGGTTAATAATATATCAAAAGAGATGAAACTTTTCAAATTATTGTTTAATGAATTGTTTTGATGTTTTCTAAAAGTTTATTTGGGATTTCTTTTTTATCTTTTTTGAAAGGGTGAATTTTTGGATTTTTTTATGAACCCATTTTTTTTTTTTTTTTTTTTGGTCATTGGTCATTTTGAGGTGTCAGGGTTTTTAGGTCGTTGGTATGTCTTTTTAGTTCAGAATTTGGTATGTCTTTTTGCTGTTTTTAGTGTGATTATGATTGTAGAACTGAGGTGGCAAAGTAGTTGTATTTATTTATCTGTATCTATATTCTCAAACTATAGATTTTCTTACTTCAAACAACAGCCGATTTTAATAGAATTTAAAAGAAAAGTCATGTGAATATCACGTGAAAAGTCTTAAGATTTTTTTTTTTAAACGAATCACATCATTTTGGGCTTTAAAATCTAATTTATACATGAGCTTTTTACTTTATTTTACTCTATATTTATTCCAGTTTGTTGTTACATTAGGTCTATTTTATAAAAGGGTTTCATTTCAGCTCTATTTACACAGAATTATATCTCTTCAAAAAATTTCATTCTTATTCACATTCATATCTAAAATTACAAAATTAGAATTCGTGTTTCGTGATTCATTTATTTTTATTTATTTCATTTATTTCTATTTATTTCATTTATTTCAAGTTACACCTTCTATATCATAAGACTATAAGATACCTCTCCACCTTCATTTTTTATCCTAATTATACCTCTATCTCTCAATAAAAAAGTTTTTAAAGTTAACTCCAAAAAAAAAAAGATCTATATATAAAAAACAGAGAATTCACAGATCTTACAATGACAACAATAACTCACAGAAAAAATCCAAATGAACCAATCTATATCCAACCACCTGCATCAGATTCTCCAATCAAACAACTAAATGATTTCTATTGGACTGATAAATCTGAACCACATACAATTAGAAGAAAATTAATCTTAGCAAAATATCCAGAAGTTACAAAATTATGTGGACCTGAACCGTTAACAAAATATATTATTATTGGTGTTGTATCTTTACAATTATCAATGGCTTATTATTTAAGAAATACAGATTTTTTTACTTGGAAGTTTTTTCTAATAAGTTATATAATTGGTGCAACTGCAAATCAAAATTGTTTTTTAGCAATTCATGAACTTTGTCATAATTTAGCTTTTAAAAAACCAATTTATAATAAATTAATGGCAATATTTACAAATATTCCAATTGGTATACCTTACTCTGCCTCCTTTGGTCCTTATCATCAATTACATCATAAATTCTTGGGTAATGAAGTTTATGATACCGATATTCCAACTTATTATGAAGCTTTTGTTTTATCAAATATTTTAGGTAAATCATTCTTTGCAACTTTTCAAATCTTTTTTTATGCTTTAAGACCAATGTTTATAACTCAAATTAAATTCACTTATATTCATTTACTTAACGTTATTTTCCAAATATTTATTGATTATTTAATGGTTACAAATTGGGGTTGGAATAGTCTTTTATATTTTGTCTTTAGCTCATTTTTAGCAGGTTCATTACATCCATGTTCAGGTCATTTCATTGCTGAACATTATGTCTTTAATCCACCTCATAATTATAGAGAAAATCAAGATGTACCACCTGTCGAAACTTATTCATATTATGGTATTTTAAATTTTTTTACTTGGAATGTTGGTTTACATAATGAGCATCATGATTTCCCTTATATTGCTTGGTCAAAATTATTCAAATTAAATGAATTAGCCAATGAATTTTATAAAGATTTACCATTCCATAAATCTTGGACTATGGTCATTGTTGATTTTGTCTTAGATAAAGATGTTCTATTATATAATCGTGTCAAGAGAAAAGATTTAAATTATAGAAAGAGCCTTGAAGTTAAAATCAAATAAAGAGAAAATCTATAAACAATTTCAAAAAAAGATTCAATAGGTTAAAATCCTATGTCCTAAAGTCTAAAATCAGTTAGGATAAATCTTAAATCCTAAGCTTAAAAATCAATTTTTTAACCATATCATATAAACATATATTTTAAAACACAAGAACGTAAATATTTATGACATTAAATTATATATCATACCATCATTTTGTTTTCCATATTTTATTAAACAGTCCACATTGAGAGAATCTGTAGAAATTCCAACATTAAATTTTATTCAGGATCTACAAAAATTAAACATAAAGACTTAACTTAAATATATGTAATAAAGAGGTTTGTATAAATATAATAGCAGCATAACTACTTATTAATTGTTAAGTTTTAATTAAAAAATGTAAACAACAAAAGAATTAACAAAAATCCAGTAATTTTGGTATAATACAAGTAATAACAGTAAATAAGAAGAAAACAAAAAAAGTATGTGTGAGAGTAATAGTAGTTAGCAATATTTTTAATAAAAGGTAATAATATAACAAGGAGAATAATTATAGATAACAGTAGCACAGCAAAAAAAAAAATATGAGAACAATAGACTCCAGTTTTATTTCACAAAAATGAAATAAAATGATAATAATAAATAACGACTGGCTAACTAGTGATAGGTTTATAAAGTCTTACCAATAACCAATATTAAAAAAGAGCAAAAAAACAACAACAAAACAAAACAAAAATAAAATTAAACCAGATTAATTGAAGAATTGAAGAGGAAGAAAGAATAAATAATGATTTTAACCAGAAAAGCAATTAATTATTTTGAAGAAGTAGTACAAAAATTATCAAAATTAAACATTTTAATCATACCTAATTCATCACCACTAATGAAATTGGAATCACCTAAACCAACAGATATGATTGGAGCAGTACCTGCAGAAAATGTTTGCATACATTTACCACTTTGTAAATCCCAAATCTTTACAACTCTATCATGACCACCACTAACGATTCTGAAAGTATCTGCACTAATATCCCAAATACCTTCAACATGACCAAATTGAGTTCTAATACATTTACCTGTTTTAACATCCCATAATTTAATGGTATTATCAAGTGATGCTGTTAATAAATATCTTGGATATTTTCTACTTGGATCACTATAATCAATCCCAACAGAATCATCATCTTCATATTGTGCTTCTTCTTCCTCTTCTTCAGGTTGTTCATCACCAGCTTGACTATCCAAGAAATGAATTGAACCATTTTCTTCTTCTTCAACTTCATCAGTTTCTAAACCATAATCATCAGCAAGAATTAAAGGAATAACTTTTGAAACTTCACCAATATGACCTTTAAAGACTTTAACACATTGTAAAGTTTTTAAATCCCACATTCTAATTGTTGTATCATCAGAACCACTAAATGCAGTTAATGAAGGCGCATGAATTTTAACACTATTAACAGCTTCTGTATGACCTCTCATTGCATGACAAGTTCTATTTTCAATATTCCATAATTTTATAGTTTTATCAGCTGAACCACTAACTATGAATTTTTTATAAAAATCAACACTTTGAACAGTATCTGTATGACCTCTATAAGTTGAAATACATTGACCTGTATGATAATTCCAAACTTTTATAGTATTATCCATTGAACCAGTAATCAATTTTTTATCATCAAATGCAAGAGTTTTAACACCTTCTGTATGACTTGACAAAGTTCTTGTATGTTTACCAGTTTTAACATTCCAAATTTTAACAGTTTTATCATAAGAAGCAGTAAATAAAAATTGATGATTATAATTTAAAGCTAAAACTCCATCATTATGAGCTTGAAATTCGATTAATTTAAAAATTCCCTTTCTCCAATTTTTTTCAACTTGATAACGTTCACTATAAACAGTTTTCCAAGATTTCTTTTTAGCTAATTGAGTATTATGACTATCATTTGATAATCTTCTTCTCTTTCTTATATTTAAATTATTTGAATTTGTAATTGGACAACTTCTTGAACTAATGACTGAATCATTATCTGAATCAACAATGACACCATCTTGAATGTTTTGTAATTGTTGAGTATTATTATTATTATGGTTTGGATCATTATAATCAATGGTAGCAATTTCTCTAGCTCTTTTCATATGCATTAATGGTAAACCCCAACCACAATTTGGACATTTTCTATCTATATGTTGTTCACACATATGATGCCAAACTCTATCATCATCAGCTAATTTTTTCCAAGTTCTTGAGACTTGAGCAGCATTACAAAGGGAAGCACAATCAAGATAACATAAAATTTTTAAACTTAATTCAATTGGTAAAGTTGAAATAAAATCAATTCTAATTAAAGTTGAAATTTCTTGAGATACAAAAGATAATTGAGGGAAACAACATTGAGTTAAAATACCTTGTAATATTAAATTTCTTTGAGAAAATGGAGCATTTGCAAAAGTTGACCAAATACTATTAATTGATTGTTGATCTTTTAAAGGTAATTTTTCTAAATTTGATTGAATTTCAACTAATTTATTTAAATCTGATTTTTTATTACAATGAACTTCTGGATTATGTCTATAACAATATTTATGATAATTATCAATAATTGGAATTGAATGAGTAGTATATAAACTTGAATTTAATGAATTTGATTTTGAATTTTTATTTAAATTATCATTATTTGTGGTTAAAACTTTTAAATATTCTTTTTCTTCTAATGATAATGCTGAAGAATCAGACTCTTGAGTGGAAACACCTTTATTAGTAGCATTAGCACCAGAAATATCGATACAACTCTTTTTTAAATCCATAGTTTTCTTTCTTGCCTTTCTTTTTTTTAAAACTGACAAAAAAAAAAAAAGGTTAATAAAGGTAGTAAGATAACTTAAAAAAAAAAGGAAATCAAGTATGAATATATATAGAAGAAAAGATTTTTTTTTTTTTGATGATTGTTTTTTCTGAATTCTAATATATTATTTATACACTGTTTTCTAATTTTCTTTTAACCTCCTTTTATTTTATGAAATATAGTGTGATATCTTTCTAATTTCTCTAAAGGTACTTTTTGTAGTTTTTTTTTATATATATAACGTTCTTTTTTTTTTTTATTTTTATATTTCCGCCACCACAATTTTTTTCACAACCCGGACATTTATCACGTGAGCGGACTTTTCTTCAAAGGTTAGGTAGCATTTACTATTCGCTGATGTGTTATGATAAGTGTATACTTATATGATACTTTTAAGTGCTTTGGACTTTTACCTGTAGAATCTTTTGAATGATATAACAGGGCCGTCAAATCTTAAGGCCCATTCACTCTCTTTGGAAAATCTTTGAAATCACCTAATTAATTGAAAAATATATTTTGTAGATACTACTAGTAGCTTGAAGAATGAAGGATATATATTTGTTGTAACTTTGTAACTAGTTGTATTTCTTGTGATATCGAGCCTACAAAGACTTAAAAGATCATTCTTTCATTCTTTCGAAGGTTGGACATATCCTTCATTCCATAGAGGTCTAATTATATTTAACTCGTATCATCAATGCTATATATGAAAGAAAAAATTGTTACAACTTACAAGTTACAAAGAGAATTAGCAAAATAATGTAACATAGGATTTTAATCATTCTCAACATTCAAAAAAAAAAACTGTTTGGCATTCGTAGCTGCTTAAAAAAACTGTCCTATCTTTGAGTAGGAATAATTGTAAATCATATTTTTTATTTAGATATCCAGCTCAATTATATATATTGATTTCCATTAACTTCATATATATATGTATAGAAAAATAGTGAGCATAATATTTAATTAAGGCCGTTAAAGCCGTATAATCTCCGAAACTAGTAGCCAGTTTAATCAATAAAATGAGTGTAAAATTTATAAAATTTTAAATTACCAGAAAATTCATTTAGCCCACTTAAAATTATAATCTGTCATTTGTTTACGTAAGATGCATTAGCTGCTAATTGTCTTAACTGTAGACCAAGAATTATTCAAGAAGGTTTCAAAAGAAGTTTCTTTGTTGATGATGATGGTGGATGGTTGATCAAAATATCCACTATAGTAATTAGTATGTGATTAGGTTGATAAGTTGATAATTAGGTAAATTTTGTATGCCTATTTAAAGTCATTTGTTGTTTGAACTTTGCAAATCAGAGCATACAGTTAAGTTTTAAGTTTAGCATCAAATTTTCATCTAACACTTGTAAACTCAAACTCAACATACAGGTATCTTTTTTGATTGTAAATACACCCAACTATTTGACAAATATTTTCACTATAATCATAAAGCTTTTTTTAAAAAAAAATTAGTGAGGAGAATGAAAGCCTATTAAAAGAAGACATAACAATAAAGTAACACTAAATAACTGTAATTCAATCTCTTAACTATAACTATAACTATAACTCTATAACTCTACAAATAGTAACACAAGCAACGGGTTTAGAGCGCTGTTAACTTTCCGGAGACATCGCTTTTACTGGGATTAACAGATTTTATTAAAAAGTAAAAGAATTTAAAAAAAAAAAAAAAAACCGCAAAACAAAAAAACCAAAAAAAAAAAGAAAACTCCAAATAAAATTCAAAAAAACACATAAAACTATTTACTTCTTATATTTGTTTGATTTTTTTTTCTTCTGATTATATATATTTGAAGATATAACTACATTCCCATTTACTCTATCTACCTACTATCAACCTATCCACTTCACCTATTTTAATTTGCTCTTCAATTCATTCTCAGAGAAATCTTGCTAAGAACTTTATATCTATTTCAAAAAAAAAACAAAACAAAACAAATACAAGCAAGCCAGTTCATCAAATTTTTTTGCCATCCTGGTCCTTGTTTCTACAGTTGCATTTATATTTTGTTCATTTGGTTCACTTCAAGTTTACTGAACTTTCTCATATACTTGTTTTGCCACTCTTCATTACCAAAAAGAAAAAAAAAAAGAGCTATTCTAGTCTCCACTCCATCTATATCTAATATCAAAAACTTTTAGGTGGAGAGAACGAAAGAGAAACTTCAAAAGAATAAAAAAATTTACTTATAAAGCTTATACATTTAACATTTATTTGCATTCATAATGTCTTCTTCTAATAATAAAGAATTATCTACTGATGTTGAAAAAAAATTTTCACAAGAACATGATTTAAAATTACAAAAAAGATTATTAACTCCATTATTAACTAAAAAAGTCCCTCCAATACCCAAAGATGAAGATAGAAAACCTTTCCCAAGAAGAAAGGTAAACCCACTTTCAAGAATGATGTTTTGGTGGCTTATTCCAGTAATGAATGTTGGTTATAAAAGAACTTTAACTTCAAATGATTTATTTTATCTTGAAGGTGATTTAAAAGTTGAAAAAAATTATAATGATTTTAAAAAAAATTTGAATAATATTATTGAAAAACAAAGAAAGAAATTAAAAAAGGAAAATCCAAATTTAACTGATGAAGAATTAAAAAATACTCCTTATCCAAAGTTATCCATTGTTCATGCTTTATTATTAACTTTTAGATTCCAATATGCTGTTAGTGTTCTTTGTAAAGTTTGTTCAGACGTTGCAATGGTTTTAAATCCTTTATTAATTAAAGCTTTGGTTAATTTTGTTGAAGAAAAATCAGTTGATGCAAGCTTACCAATCAATAAAGGTGCTGGCTATGTTATTGGTGTTTCTGCAATATTAGTTACAAATGGTATCTTAATTAATCATTTTTTACATAATTCAATAACAACTGGTGCTCAATCAAAAGCTGTTTTAACAACTGCTCTTTTACAAAAAGCTTTTAAAGCTGATTCTAAAACTAAACATAAATTTACAAATGGTGCTCTAACTTCTCTTTTAGGTACTGATCTTGCAAGAATTGATTTAGCTATTGGGTTTCAACCTTTTGCTATCACTTTCCCAATACCTGTTGTTATTTCAATTGCTCTATTAATCGTTAATATTGGTGTTAGTGCTCTTGCAGGTATTGGTGTTTTTGTCTTCTCAATTTTATTTATTGGTGCTTTAACAAAACCTTTAGTTGCTTTACGTCGTTCTGCTAATCAATATACTGATAAAAGAGTTGAATTAATGAGAGAAATTTTAAATTCAATGAAAACTATAAAATTTTATTCTTGGGAAGATGCTTATGAAAAATTAATTATTGAACAAAGAGATAAAGAAGTTGCAATTATTTTTAAAATGCAAGTTATTAGAAATTTCTTGACAGCTTTTGCTATTGGTTTACCAGCATTTACTTCAATGGTTGCATTTTTAGTTTTATATGCTGTTAATAGTTCAAAAGGTGCAGGTTCAATTTTCAGTTCTTTAAGTTTGTTCTCTGTTTTATCTCAACAAGTTTTAATGTTACCATTAGCTTTAGCCACAGGTTCTGATGCAATGGTTGGTTTAAATAGAGTTCGTGAATTTTTGCAAAGTTCTGAAATTGATGAAAATAAACAAGAATTTGATCAAGATGTTTTATTACAAGATGATGTTTCTCTAAAGTTAGAAAATGCTTCTTTTGAATGGGAAGTTTTTGAAGATGTCGAAGAAGAAGAAAAAACTAAGAATAGAAAGAAAGATAAAAAGAATCAAAATAAAAAAAAAACTGATGAAAAAAAAGCCAATTCTATATCAACTCTTTCTGATTCAAAAGATACTGATGATTCTCATATTAATGATATAACTACTGCAACAACAACAAATAAGGAAGATTTAATTAGTGATGAGGATGAGGAAAAAGTTACATTTGAAGGTTTTAAAAACATCAATATTGATATCAAAAAGGGTGAATTTATTATTATTACTGGTGCCATTGGCTCAGGTAAATCTTCATTATTAGCTGCATTATCAGGTTTTATGAAGAAAGTTGATGGTAAATTAGCTAAAAAGGGTTCTTTATTATTATGTGGTCAACCATGGGTTCAAAATGAAACTGTTCGTGAAAATATTTTGTTTGGTTCAGAATATGTTCAAGATAAATATGATCAAGTATTAGAATGTTGTTCATTATTAGATGATTTAAAGCAATTCACTGCTGGTGATAGAACAGAAATTGGTGAACGTGGTATCACTCTTTCTGGTGGTCAAAAGGCAAGAATCAATTTAGCTAGAGCAGTTTATGCTAATAAAGATATCATTTTATTAGATGACGTCTTGAGTGCTGTTGATGCAAGAGTTGGTAAACATATCATGGATAATTGTTTAGTTGGATTATTAGGCGATAAAACTAGAATCTTAGCTACACATCAATTATCATTAATTGAAGCTGCTGATAGAGTCATTTTCTTAAATGGTGATGGTACAATTAATATTGGTACTGTTGAAGAATTAAAAAAACATGCTGGTTTTATATCATTAATGGAATTTTCTTCAAAGAAAAAAGAAGACGAAAAAGAAGATGAAGAAGATTCCATTAATGATCCAAGTCATGATATTGCAAATGATGTTCAAAATTTAGAAAAAAGAATTACTAAAGTTGAAGATACCCAAGAGTCAGGAGATGGTGTTATTATTAGTGCAGAAGAAAGAGCTGTTAATGGTATTTCACTATCTGTTTATTTAGCTTATATTAAAGCTGGCCAAGGTATTTTTGGTAAGTCAATTGTTCCATTAATTGTGATTTTATTAGTAATTGATGTTTTTACTACACTTTTCTCAAATGTTTGGTTATCATTCTGGGTTAGTGAAAAATTTCATAGAAATTCAAGTTTCTATATGGGTCTTTATGCAATGTTTACTATTCTTTCAATTGTATTTATTGCATTGGAATTTTTAGTTCTTTGTTATTTAAGTACTAAAGCTGCTAAGGATTTAAATATTGCTGCTGTTAGAAGAGTACTTCATACTCCAATGTCATTCTTAGATACTACTCCATTAGGTAGAATTTTAAACAGATTTACTAAAGATACTGATGCCTTAGATAATGAAACTGGTGAACAAATTAGATTGTTTTTACATCCTGCTGGTATTATTGTTGGTACTTTAATTCTTTGTATTATTTATTTACCATGGTTTGCAATTGCAGTTCCACCATTAGTTATATTATTTATTGCATTTGCTAATTATTATCAATCATCAGCAAGAGAAGTCAAGAGACTAGAAGCTGTTAAGAGATCATTTGTTTACAATAACTTTAATGAAGTTTTATCAGGTATGAATACAATCAAAGCATATGGTGCTAATCAAAGATTCTTAGATAAGAATGATAAATTAATTGATGAAATGAATGAAGCATATTTTATAACTATTTCAAATCAAAGATGGATTGCTGTTCATTTAGATTTAGTTGCTTGTTCATTAGCTTTAATTATTGGATTTTTATCAGTTACAAGACAATTCCATATTAATGCAGCTTCATCAGGTTTATTAGTCACTTATGTTATTAATTGTGCTGGTTTATTATCATTAATTTTAAGATCTTATACACAAGTTGAAAATGAAATGAATTCAGTTGAAAGATTAGATTTCTATGCTAATAAATTGATTCAAGAACCACCATATAGAATCTCTGAAACTGTTCCAGCTCCTGAATGGCCACAAACTGGTACTATTAATTTTGAAAATGTTTCTTTAAGGTATAGAGAAGAATTACCATTGGTTTTAAAGAATTTAGATTTTAAAGTTAAAGCTGGTGAAAAAATTGGTATTTGTGGTAGAACTGGTGCTGGTAAATCATCTATTATGACTGCATTATATAGAATCAATGAATTAGATCAAGGTAAAGTTATCATTGATGATATTGATATTTCAAGATTAGGTTTAAATACTTTAAGATCTAAATTATCAATTATTCCACAAGATCCAGTCTTATTCCAAGGTAACATTAGAAAGAATTTAGATCCATTCAATCAAAATACTGATGATCAATTATGGGATGCTTTAAGAAGATCAGATTTAATTGGTGACTTAAGTAAGGTTAATAAATCTGATAAAAATAGTCATAAATTCCATTTAGAACAAATAGTTGAAGATGATGGTGCAAATTTCTCATTAGGTGAAAGACAATTATTAGCGTTAGCTAGAGCTTTAGTTCGTGATTCAAAGATTTTAATTTTAGATGAAGCTACATCATCAGTTGATTATGAAACAGATGCTAAAATTCAAAATACTATTATTAATGAATTTAGTCATTGTACAATTTTATGTATTGCTCATAGATTAAAAACAATTTTAACTTATGATAAGATTTTAGTTTTAGAGCAAGGTCAAATTGAAGAATTTGATACACCATTGAATTTGTTTAATAATGAAGCTGGTATCTTTAGACAAATGTGTGAAAGATCAAGTATCACTTTAGAAGATTTCCATTAATCTAATATCTCATATTTTTATTTCTAGATTTAAGTTTAATTTTAAGCTACAAGTTTTTGTTTATTTTATTTTTAATTATTTAATAATACGTTCTCATGGAAAAGGTGGGGAAGAAAGGTTTATTTATTTAATCGTTCTAATATTGTTTGAAGCGTTTTGTTTTATTACTATAACCAAAATTATTATACCACATTTTTTTTTTTAGCATTTATATGATCATTTTTTTCTCATGTATATATAATCATACTAATTTTTGCTATTATTATTTAAACCAATCGTTTGCTCTTGTATGTTCGATCTTAACTACTATTATCAGATATCTTTATTCATTTATTACTTATTATATAGATCAAATTTTTCTTATATCTCTTACAGAATAGACAATTAATCTAAGATTTCAACTTTATTTTCAATAAAAGTCTTTTCACCAGGTTTACCAATTGGTGTACCAAAGACCAATTGAGCTTGAACAGACCAATTTTCAGGAATTTTACCTTCTAAAGCCTTTTGAATATAACCATTATAATGTTGCAAATGACCACCTAAACCTAATTCACCAATTGCAGCCCAAGTAGTGATTTGAGCACCACCGTTTGAATTAGTTGCAAATACTGGGAAATAATCTTTAAAACCTGGGAACTTTGTTTGCATTTCTTTGATCTTAGTCATATCATCAAAGAAGATAATTGAACCAATTGCTTCATCTCTAGCAGAGATTGGTCTCTTTTGACTCTTTGCATCAGGAATTGCTTTAACTACTTGATCCCAGACTGAATGATGAGTCTTACCTGTTAAGATTAAGGCACGGATGGTTTGAGAGTTGAAGGAGGTTGGTGTTGATTTAACGATTTGTTGGACAAGTGATTGAACATGATTAATATTTGTTTGTGGAGGGAAAGTGTTTTTAAGAGAGTATTGAGTACGACGAGCAAGAAAGGTCTTTAGGTAATTTGAGGCAACCATTTTTGTATGAAGATATTATGAAGGTCAACTAACTTAACCAAATAAAACTCAGGGGGATTGTGGGAAATATAAACAAGTGAAATAAATAAATGTTGATGATAAATGATTTATAACTATTTGGTGATATTTTTTATTGAAAGGTTTTTTTTTAAATTTAAGCAACCGATAAAACCACTAATCCCCTTTGGTATATTTTTGATTTGATGATGATGGAGTTGATGGTTTATTGAGTTAAGTGTTAAGTGTTAAGTGTTAAGTGTATGCTTTAGATTTAGAAGTCATTGTATAGATAATTAATGCTTGGGAAGAATTTAATTTTACTGTTATTTCGTAGTATAAAAAGATCAGTTAATCGAATAAATCAAAAATGACAGATGTGTCAGTAGTAACATAACTATGCAAAATTCTTTGTATTTCTGAGAGTTAGCATTATAAAGGATGAGGATAGAAGGTGACTATTGTAGGTATAAATATTAATATCTTCTTATGCCACTTCAAGAGATCTCAATTGATTATTTTATTGTTGTGATATCTACGAAAGCTATAAAAGTTTGATTTTATCATAGTAAATTTGACACAAAAACTTCAAATATTAATTCTTCCTATATTTTATAATATGATTCCACCTTATTACATTTATTTGATATCCAAATCGCCCAAATCTAATAGATCAATCATCATTTTGAATTCATCTTCATTTTTAGGGAATTTTCTTGAAATTTCTTGAATAATTATTTTCTTTGCTAATGAATGAACAGGAGTAGTTTTTGGTTCCCATAAATTTAAAGCACCAATTTCTCTTCTTATATTATCAAAATCACCAATGATATTATTAATTCTTTGTCCATATTTAAAGCATAATTTTGATCTAAAAACATGTGAAGCTTCAAAAGAAGTCCAGTAGTATAGAATAACATGACCAAAATAGCAAAGAATAGTTGTATTTGCACCACCCATCAGATTTTTAGCACCAATGATACGATCTAATGAACTATATAGATTTAGATGTTCAAAATTCTTATTATATCTTTGCATTCCCTTTCTACCACCAAATGCACAAGTAATACAAATACAAATAAAATCACCAGCAAATTTTGGATTATCTTTAATATTTTGTAAATTTAAGTTTATCAAATTTGAAACTCTTTTGTGATTTTGTGATTCATTAACTTCTTTAACTGCTAAATCGAAATTTAAATCCTTTAATAACTTCATTATATCATCAATAGTTGAAATTGCTACTGAATTTGAATTTGGACTTGAACTTGTACCAGCGTTTGGTGTTTTATTATTTTCAATTCTATCCTTTGTAATATTATCAAAAATACTTTTTGATGTAGTAACAGTAACTTGTTTACCAATTGTTAATTTCTTAAGCAATTCAGCAACATCATTGTCATTATCTTGATTTTTCTTTGTAAAGAATATCTCTAAAGGTTCATCAAGATTTTTATTTGTTGTGGATCTTGAAACTTCAGAACTACAACTTGATTCTGTACTGACTTCTTCTGTTTCAGAGCTTGAACCTTCTTCAGTATCAGTATAATTTTCATAATCACTACTTAGATATTCAAAGTCTGAAGATGATGGTGTAGTTGTTTCAGAGTAATATTTTTGTGACATTTTTGAAAAATTTGTAAATTGATTAGCTTTTGCTGGTAAATTTATATGGTTAAAGAATACTAAATGATTAGATTATATAAATACAATTTAAGCGTATTTAACTGATTTTTTTAAAACAAAAGGGCCAAAAGTGAAATATAATTGCTAACCCGTTTTGTTATCTTATCGCTAATAATTGGAAAATAAAATTGTTAGTAAAAGGTTTAAGTTTGAAAAAGGTGAGAAGCAAAGAGTTTCTAGATATTAGTTTAATTATGAGTAGATATTTAATTCCTTTTAGTGTTCCATACAAAGCCATTTTTTTTTTAAGATTTAGGTGAAAGTTTATTGTTTTAATATGGGGTTTAATCAAAAATCACAAAACGGTTGAAAATAGAAGATATAATAACTATTTGAATTTCCTTTTGACAAATAATAAACTCTATTGGATTAATACAAAGAATTTATAGTTATTCTATGATTATTTTGAAGAACTTTTGGTATTAGAAATTTACTATAGTTTTGTAGCACTTACTATTTTGTTCGCTTACCCATAAACCGCAAAGCAGGTACTATTTATTATCTCATATGGACTTGTCATATATATATATTGGTAGTATTAAGGTAGTAAAAATAAAGTAAAAAAAAAAAAAAAATAGTAATAAGTTCAAAAATAGAATAGAAAAGTTGTATCTTTAATTTAGTTTGCTATAGTTTAACCTGAAGATTTTTCATTTTCAATCAATTGTTCATTCTCTAATTGTAAATCTTTCACTTCTTGTTGTAATTTTGTAACTTCTTTTTCTAATCTTTTACCATAATAATCAATATAATAAGTCGCACCATTATAATTAGCAACCATCATTATTAAAACAATGAATCCAGTAGCTAAATATTTATTTGAAAACCAAAGTGGACATAATGACATTGTTGATAATTGATACATATATTGAATTAAAGTAAAAGCAACAACTGGGAATGGATCAGGTAATGAATTAACAAATTTTCCAATCCATTGTTTTGCAAAAGATTTTCTTAACCATTCAAAAGATGTTGCACGACCAGCTTTAATTTTAGAAGCTCTTTTTATAGTTATAAAATAATGATATAATGATTGCCAAATTAAATAATAAAAGCTTGTCCAAATAATACCTTGGAAAAAATTCCAATGAGTAACTTTAGCAGCACCTGGATAATGTTCTAATTTATATTCATAAGGTAATAAATGAGTTATTACATACATTACTAATGGAGGAGTTAAATGAATGAATGAAGAAGTTACTTTATCAACTGAATGTAAAACTAATGAATTTCTCCATGTTATAACAGCAAATGAAAGTGTACCAAATGTAAAAGCAAAACAAACAATATAAAGATGTGTTGAATAAGGGAATACCCAAATAAATAAAAGTGTAAGAATATTAACGTAATAACAAAGATCAGCCAAAAAATAATGATATTTCTTTTTAAAATAAGTATAAAATCTAATTGGCATTAATATTAAGAATACTAAAGAATAATAAATTGGGAAAAATACTGGTTTATAACCAATTAAGAATCCACCAAAAAAAATTGAAAATAGAGAACATGAATAAAATAATTTTTCTGTACTTGAAGCATAAAAAACTGTACTCATTCTTTTATCTAAATTATCAATTTTTTTTAAAAATTTTTGTTTAACTAAAAAATCATATTCTTTAAAATCTTTTAAAATATTATCTTTATTTAGTTTTTCATTTAAATTAACATTCTTAAATAGAATTGATGATGATTGACCAACTGGTTTTATATTTTTTTTTATATCATTAATTTTATTTATTGATTTTTCTTTCATTGTATTATAATATTTTTTAGAAAAGAAAATTGATGATGAAGGATCTAATAATTCTAAAAATGATAATTTTTCAACATTATTACTACTTGAATTACTATCCATATAAAATGAAGAAGTCACACTTGAAGTAGATGAAGCTGTACTTGTTGAACTGAACGATCTTGATTTTTTCTCAAAACGATCAAGATATTCTTCATTGTTGTTGTCATTGCTATTGTCTTTCACATGTGAATCTCTTAATGTGTCTTCCTCCAAGTCAACTATAGCAGGTTCTTCATATGCATTACCGTTCTTTGTTGCTTCAATGTTGGAGCAACTGATTGATCCTGACATCTTTCCAATAGTAATAAATTTTTCTCCAGTTTCAAGATATAAATTAAAGAGAAAAGGATAATACAATTAAAAACAATAAAACTAATTTAATACGTGAGAAATAATAAAAAAAATACATAAAAAAAAAAAATCAAAAACAAAAAGTTCACGTGACATCTGGACACCAAAGGATAAAATAGACTAGACCCCAAAAATCAGGAAAGTGAGCAAATAAACGAGTCTAGTCTATTTATTTCGGGTCTCGTGATAATTTAAAAGAAAACGAGCAAATAAAAATGAAAAGGTTTAAAAAGAATGAATGTTGAAATCAATTCTTTCTTTCTTTCCTTTAACCATCCTTATAAGATCTAGTAATTCACTTACTTTCAAGTCAAGTTAAATACAGAAAACTAGAAGCTAATATTTTTTTTAAAAAAAAAAGAATAGCAGTACTTCAACTACAATGGATATGTCAACATCCACATCAACAATGGACATGTCAAGTTCAACAAGTTCTTCAATGGATATGTCAAGTTCAACAAGTTCTTCAAGTTCTTCAATGGATATGTCAATGAATGAATATTTAACAACAGATTATTCAGGTTATCCAGTTGTTTTCAAAACTTTAAAAGCTACTAATGGTGGTGCAGTTTTTGGTATATTTTGTGTTTTATTCTTTTCAGCTTTCTTTCATAGAGGTTTAAGTTTCTTTAGTGCTTATATTGAACAAAAAATATTTAAAGAACCAACACAACTCTCTCCTGAAGAAGAACAAGAATTCATAGAAAAGGCTCTTCATGAACGTCATAGTCATAATAGTAACAGTACAGCTGGTGATGATGATGCTACTGGTTCAAGTACTTCAAGTCCAAAAGATATTTTCCAATATGGTGAACAAGATTTAAACAAACAATTATTAAATAGAAGTATTTTAGCTAAATTCTTTGACTTTACATTAGTTGATGTTTATAGAGATTTTTTAAGATTAATATTATTCTTTGTTTCTGCTATGATTGGTTATGCATTAATGTTGGCAGCTATGAGTTTTGTTTTAACTTATTTCTTTGCAATTATTTTAGGTCTTTCATTTGGTGAAATTTTCTTTTTAAGATTAAGTAAAGTTATGAATATTAATCCTGCAAATGCTTCAATATGCAGTGCAAGTCATTAGATCCTATATATAGAGTTTTTAGTTTTTTTGTTTTTTTTTTTGCCTTTTTCTTTTGTTGTTTTAATGTCTGTGGTTATGACTTTCTTTTTGCTTTTGCTTTTTATCAAATATAAAATATAAAAATATAGAAAAGTACACTTTAAAGTTTTGTATAATACTTTAATTTTTTTTTTTTTTTTTTTTTTAATAAACTATTTATTTTGAATTAAATCGCAATTTTTAACATCTTTCTACATCAAAAAACGAAAGATATTCTTTTAATCATAAAAAAAATAATACTAAATGAATGTATAAAAATTTATCATGAATATCTAATAAAGAAAGGACTATAAACTAAATAGAAATTAAAAAAAAATGCTTTCACAAAAAAAAAAAAAAAAAAAAAAAAAAAAATTATAAAAAAAAAAAAAAAAAAAAAAAAAAAAAGAATTGTTAAAAAAAATTTAAAAAGTGTTTAGATTGAACATGAATAAATAAATGGCTTAAATATCGTATGAGAGACTGAGATGAGATGAGATGAGATGAGATGTAAGAAGATTTTCCTCTATTTAGCTTCTTCAGTTTCAGCAACAGGAGCATCATCAGCAGCTGGGCTTTCTTCTTCTTCTTCTTCTTCTTCATCTTCTTCTTCTTCAATTTCATAATCTTCAATTGGAATAGCTGTCATTTCTTTAATACCATTTTCTAATTCTTGAACAACTGATTTATGATAATCTAATTGAATTTTATTAAATAAAATTAATAAATTAATACCTTCAGCAGGTTCAATCAATTTTTTCATTGATTGAACAGCAATAGTTGTAGCATTAACGAATTCATCTTCAGCAGTATCTAATTTTTCTTGTAAACCTTCAACTAATTCAGAATTTTTATTAATTTTAATTTGATATCTTAAATTATCAAAATTTAATCTTGAAATTTCAACATTTTTTCTATTAATTAAAACTTTTGAAAAATTTGTTTCAATTAAATCTTTTAATTTATTAATAATTTCTTGAATTATTAAAGAATCTTGATTTAATCTTTTTGTACCAATATTATATTGAATATTTGCAAAAATTTTTAAATTTTTTGAAAATGAATCTTCTTTATTTTTATTATTTGATATTAATAAATCATGAGAATAATTAGCAGATTTTGCTAATTCATGATTTAAAATTTTAGAATAATTAATATAATTTGGATCATCCTTATTTGTTGAATCTTCACTTAAAATTTTTTCAACTTCAGAAGTTGTTGTTGCCATTTGTAAATTATGAAATTTTTCTGTAATTGTTTTTGATAAATCATTAACAGATTCTTTTAAATTTGGTGGATAATCATAACTTTCAATTTCATAAGTTGATAAAATTGATAGGATTTTTTTATAACTAATTTTTAAATTATCAACTCTCTTTTCTAATAATTGATATTCTTTTGGTAATTCAGATATATCTTCATTTGGAATTGAACCTAATTTTTCTTGAACTAATCTTGCAGTTCTTTTAGCAATTGGAGTGAAATCATTAGTCAATTTGGAGGCCTCTTTGTAACCTTCTTCAATACTGGATTGTAAAGTTTTAGATAAGTTTGAGAAGAAAGACATTGTTGTATGAATTGTTAAAATAGTTATATAAATTATAAAGTTTAAGGAATTTGATCTGTTTTCTAAGTTTTTTTTTTATTACTTTTTATTTTTTATGGAAGAATTATTTTTATTTTTTTTTGTGAAGAAAATTAAGAAAATTGAATATAAATTTTATATTAAATTGGTGTTTTATTAAGATATTTTTTTTATGAAATAAACTGATAGAACTAAACTTAAGTATTATTAGTAAAAGTATATTTAATAATGATTTTAATTATCTTAACTACAACTACAACTACTATCAAAATAATAAAGTAATTGACAAATTTTACCCTCCTCAACGATGATTATATAATCCACTTAAAAATTGTCGAAGAAAAGAAGAAAAATTTGTTGAAATATTTATTTAAATGACCCTAATAAAGAAATTAAAGAAGAGTGGTAATGTCTGTTTTACGTACATTGAGAGCTAGTCCTATAACAGTGAGACACTTCTCATCCACATGTCTTGCTAGAGTACATGAATATCCAGGTGATTCTTCATCAAAGACCAGTGAAGAGATTAGAGAACAACATTTAAAAAAATTATCAAAATATTATAGTGAAGATATTTTAAATAGTATTAAAATTGGTGAAACAATTATAAATTCAAATGATTTTAAACAAAGAAAGGTTAGAAGAAATACACATGATATTAATTCAAGTCTTTTACCAAATTCATTTGATGATTTAACCAAGATTGATAAATATTGGGATTTATTAAGAGTTAAAGATATTTCACAAATTGATCCATATAAACCAATTCAACCTGATCCAATTCATGAACCATTAAATTATGATTTAGAAAAGATTAAATTTGAAAGATTAAGACCACAAAGACAAATTTCTAAAGGTGTTTCTTTAGCTACTGATCAATCTGAAAGTTATATGAATAGTTTATTTGCAAAACCATTAGTTATGAAGAGAGTTGCACATCATACATCAAAAGGTAAAATAAGAGGTTTTTATTGTCTTGTTGCAGTTGGTGATAAAAATGGTATGATTGGTATTGGTGAAGGTAAATCTAATGAAGGTATGAGAGATGCTATAAAGAGAGGTCATTGGCTTGCAGTTAAAAATTTAATTAAAATTCCAAGATTTGAAAATAGAACAATTTTAAAAGATATGTCATTTAAATTTAGAGATTGTAAAATTCATTTAAAGAGAAAACCATCAGGTTTTGGATTAAGAGTTAATCATAATATTTTTGAACTTTGTCAATTAATTGGTATTAAAGATTTAGGTGGTAAAATTTATCAATCAAGAAATAGTATGAATGTTATTAAAGGTGTTATTAAAGCATTATCTGAAGAAAAAACATTAGAAGAAATTTCATTAAATCGTGGTAAAAAAGTTATTGATTTACGTAAAGCTTTCTATTCAGAATAATGAACTAATGTTATTTAAAAAAAAATAAAATATGTATATAGAATGAAATTTTTTTTTTTTTTTTATTTTATTATTATTATTATTATGAATATAAAAATTTCATTTTTTTTAAACATCCTATATTATGTAAGTAGTTTTTAATAGTCTACTAAAAAGTAAATATGTAGTTTTTAGATGTTTACAAAAGGTTTTAATAAAAAATTATAAATGAATCCTTCCCATATATTTTTGTAAAAATGATATTAAAATAAAATTGCCTATTTTCCTTAAGAACTAATTAGTTCCAATATTTGTGTTTAAAAAAAATAAATATATAAAAAGTGTTTTGAAATAACTTCTGTAGATTAAACAACATCAATAATTTTTGTTATAGTAATTGTGGTTTTTGTAAAACAAGTGGATTCTATAAAAAAAATTTATAGTAAAATGATATTTCAATAAACCAAAGAACTTAATTATTATGTTTATATGTATGTTGTTATTTGAAGAATATTATAATTTCTCAAAACATCTAGTTACCACAAGAACAATCAGTGGTTGAACAATCATCACCTTTCTTCATAACAATAAATTTTCTGTTACAAGTACAATCACAGTCTTGATTGTTTAATTTTGATAAAGTGATTAAAGAACGAGTTGAGATTTGTGAAGACTTGATGAAAGATTGCTTTACGGTTGACTTGCTGATTATTTGAAACATTCTAGTAGTAGTAGTAGTAGTAAGTACTTGATTAATGAAATGATAAATTGAAGGAATTGGAATAAAAGGGATTATGGCTTCTTTTTATACTATTAAAATTTTTTGGGTGTTTTGAAGATGATAATTCCTTTTTTTTAAATTCCAGTGGCAAATTTCATTGATGGCGTTGTTTGTTCTTAGAGATATTAGATTAGATGAGATTAGATGGTATTGGCATTGGAGTTACTTCTAGTTTCTACACTCTCTCTAATAACTTTACTACACTTTACTTTAATTTACTTTACTTTAATTTACTTTACTTTATTATAAGATGGAATAGATAAAAATTCGCCACACAACCAAAATTTCAAGTAGACCTCAAAATCCCAAAAAGAACACTAAAAAAAAAACTCACGAAAAACAGTAAAATTTATTTATTTATTTATTTATTTATTTATATTTATAACAAATAAAATAAAGTAAAAGGTAAACAATGTCAAGTCCTATAGGTAATGAAGTGTTATGTTCTAGTCCTATTGGATCCATTATTGAACTAGACACAAATACAGACTCTCACCATCTCCCAAACTCAAACCGCGTCGATATCATTGATTTGGATACAACAAGTCATCAAATGAATTCTTCATTAAATGAAACTGTAATACAGATAAGTTCTCAAGATATAATAAGATTAAACGATAATGATCATAGTAATCATATTATTGAAGAAGAAGAAGAAGAAGATGATGATGATGAAGAAGAAGATACAAGTCTGAAAGAAATTGATGAACTAGAATATATTCAATCACAAAGTCAAAAACAAATTTTTGGTGGCAAATTTAATATTCAACAAGTAGAAAGTTATCCAAAATTTAAAAGAATTAATAATTTAACTCAAGAATCATATATGATCTCACAATCTTTACTTAAAGGAACTCAATCATTGTTAAAAAAATCAAATAGTAGTATAGTTATTAATGAAAATCAAGATGATGATGATGATGATGATGATGATTTGGCGGTTGAAAGTTTAGTTATTGAAAATTCTAATTCTAATGATGTTTTGATTATAAATAGTTCTAATTCTAAAGTAGATGATGATAATGATGATGATGATAATATTCATATTGATAAAAATCCTGATGATTCAATTTATTGTACTGCACAAACTCAAAGTTTAAATCAATCATTATTAAATATTGATAAATATGTTCCTAATTCAAATATGATTGAACAATTAGGTAATCTAGATCAATCAATAACTTATGATGATTTAAAAAGTGGACAAACCCCTTATATGAGTCAAAAAATTTATTCTCAATCTTCTGATGTTGAAGAAAGATCGTTATCAAGTACAAACATAATTAATGATTCACAAGACGATGAAGATGAAGTAGTTGAAATAGTTAAATCAAATATTAAATTTAAAGGTATAATTAATCTTAAACCTCAATTAAATTCAAATATTAAACTTCAAATCTTACCTAATAATGAAACAACACAAAATAATTTAAAAAGAAAACATGATGATGAAATTATCTATTCAGATTCTGATTATGATGATGATGATGATGAAAATGAAAATGATGTAAGTATAATTGAAATAACAAGATCAATTAAAAAGAAAAAAAATGTAACTCTTCAAGTGCCTTCAAGTCCATCATTTATTAATAACATTGATGACGAAAATAGGTTTAAGAATTATAGTGATGATAATGATAATGATAATGATAATGATAATGATGACGATTTGATGGAAAAAGAATTATTCACTCCAATTACAAGTGATAATGAAATTGAAAATAATGATGATAGTAGTATTGATATTAAAACAATATTAGAAAATTTAAATACAACAGAGATAAAACAAAAATTACAATCATTTGGATTAAAACCAAAGAGATCAAGATTTGAAATGATTGAATCATTAATTACAATATTTAAAATTTTAACAAATGAATCAAGATTAAAATTATTCAAGAATAATTCAAATTCAATAAATTTAAATAAAAGATTAATTAAATTAGAAATTTTTAAAAAATTTGATGAATTAATTTTTAATAATAAAGAAATTTTAAATAAAATTTATTCATTTAATCCAATTAATATTGATGAATTAAAAAATTTTTTTAAAAAAAATTTAGATGATGATGATTTTAATTTTGGTGTTATTGATGATAATGAATTTTTACAAGAATGGACAGATAGAAATAGTATTTCTTTAATTACTTAGTATATCACTTTATTTATTTAATGAACAACGAATAGTTATTTTTTTTTAAAAAAAAACTATCTCTATTATAACATTAATAGTAAGAAACTAAGTAAAAAATTCGTTTTGCTCCAAAAAAAAAAAAAAAATCAAATAATTCACCAAAACACACATTAATAAAATAAAACAATTAGAACACACATACTAAGATACACTGTTCTAATCCATATACACAATGTATATATTGAAACTACCTTGGTTAAATCATACTGGTAAGTTTGCATTTGCCTTTTGTTTTTTTTTCTCCAAAACCAACAAAACAACTAACATTCCCCTTTAATTAACTTTAGAGGAACATAGGAAACATGAAGTATATTCTGCAACAGTGAGTCCTGATGGTTTACGACTAGCCACTGGTGGGCTTGATGGTAAGATAAGAATATGGTCAATTCAAGATATATTGAAATATAGATCAGATAAATTACCAAAAGATTCATCAATTTGTAAACCACTTTGTTCAATGGCAAGACATACAGGTGCTGTCACAGTTGTGAAATTTAGTCCTGATGGTAGATTTCTTGCATCAGGTTCAGATGATAAAATTTTATTGATTTGGGAAAAAGATGAAGAGATTAGACCTTCATTTGGTGAAGGTGATAGTGCTGAACATTGGGCAGTTATGAAAAGATGTATTGGTCATGATAATGATATTCAAGATATGGCTTGGGCTCCAGATTCAAGTATTTTAGTAACTGTTGGGTTAGATAGATCAATTATTATTTGGAATGGTTCGACATTTGAAAAAATTAAAAGATTTGATGTTCATCAATCTTTAGTTAAAGGTGTTGTTTTTGATCCAGCAAATAAATATTTTGCAACTTCATCAGATGATAGATCAGTTAGAATTTTTAGATATCAAAAAGGTTTAGAAATTTCATTTTCAATTGAAAGAACTGTATTACAACCTTTTAAAAAAACTCCATTAACAACTTATTTTAGAAGATTATCTTGGAGTCCTGATGGTAAATATATTGCTGTACCAAATGCTAAAAATGGTCCTGTTTCTTCAGTAGCTATTATTAATAGAGGTTCTTGGGATTCAGACATTAGTCTAATTGGTCATGAAAGTCCTTGTGAAGTTGTAAGATTTTCACCTGTACTATATGAAATTAAATTACCAAATGGAGAAAAAAGAATATCATCAATTGTTGCAACTGGTGGTCAAGATAATAGATTAGTAGTTTGGAGTACAGTATCACCAGCCCCATTGGCTATTTTTGAAGATATTTCATTCAAGCCAATAACTGATATTTGTTGGACACCAGATGGTCAAACTTTATTCATGACATCTTTAGATGGTACAATTTCAGCAATATCATTTGAAAAAGATGAATTAGGGAAACCTGTACCAATAGAGAATAATGATGAAATCTTAAATAGATATGGTGTTGATAAAGAAAGTATGATTTTCCCAGAGAGTAAAAGTCAATTAATTTTAGAAGATAAAGCAGCTGAATTTCAAAAAACTTTAACAGAAAAACATATGGATAGATTATTAAGTATTGAAAATGTTTCTTCTTCTAAAACTTCATTAGGTGCTCCAATATCAACAATAACATCAACAACAAATATACATAAAGCTACAATAACAACAACAACTCCAACAATAACATCACAAACAAATACAAATATATCTTCATTACCTTCATCAAATGCATCCGATTTATTCTCAACACCAAAGAAGGTACAATTAATATCACAAAAGAGTTCACCAAAGGCACCAATAAATAAGACAACTAAATTGAATACAGTTGTAATGAAAAATGGTAAAAAGAGAGTTACACCAACTTTAATTTCAGTTTCATCATCATCAAGTTCAATGACTGTTAATGATAGATTTAAAAATGTTTCAATTGTTTCAAAACAAGTTAAAGAATCTAAAAATATAACAAATCAATTATCACATACCAATTATTCATTACCAAAATTTGGTGTTCATACAGCTGTTCATGGTTATTATGTTAAGAGAACAACAGTTGATGATAATGATGATGAAGATATGGGTGATGAAATTGAGGATTATGAAGAAGATGAAGATGAAGAACCTGAATATCCAGCACGTAAGAAGTATAAACCAGTTGGACATTCTATTGTTAAATTAAAGAGTTATTATGAAGCTACATCAATAGTCTATAAGAAATTATCATCAATAACTGAAGAGAATAAATTTGCAACATTACAAGCAATTAATATAGATGATGAATATGATGAAGAAGATGAGGAATCAACTCCAACAATTTTAAGATGTTTATCAAATGGTGAATTAAAATTTGAATATTTTTTACCAAATCGTGTTATTTCAATATCAGGTATTTATGATAAATATTGGATTATTGCTACAGATGATGCAT